>VWPW01026675.1:3031-232499 GCA_013389825.1 Crypturellus undulatus
CCTTTCCCTTTCCCTTTCCCTTTCCCTTTCCCTTTCCTTTTCCCCTAGATATACCTGCCAACCTACCTTTGTTATATTTTTGTTTTGTTTGTTTTATTTCTCCCCCAAAGGCACCCAATACCTGACTTTCTTTCTGACTGACTGTAGAGTGATACAAAGCTGGGGCAAGGTGATGGAGACTCTGAAGAGTATCTATTTTCCTCCCTTTTTACCTCCGACACAGCCTCAGTGCCCTGATTCCCTACCTCTTTCTTTAATTAGCATCCCACATTAAAACAAAGCCACTCATACAAACACTCATGTCTGAATTTCTTTAAATGTGGCAATTGAAAATTATTTTGCAAAATGTTCACAGGCTTCAGATGTTTTCAACAGATTAATGTTTAAACTGTACACACAGTAGGTGTCAGTAGGAGTTATGGTACAGAGTATATGTTTAACATTTACACACTAAAGTATTTAATTACCTTCCTGTCCAAATATCTTCAGTCACAACAGGCACATGCCAGTGTATGTGCTGATAACTTAGCTACTTCACTGAAAGGGAGGGAGTATTTCATTTCAATTAAGCCAATAACCATCAAATTCAAACAAGAACAAATTAGGAAAAAGTTTACACAAATAGTTTCATTTCCAACATTTGTAAATTGTTAATATTAAAATATTACATATTCTTAAACATAATACAAACAGATATTGTTTGCTTGCTGTAATTTGAGGTTATTTTATTCATAGTCCTACATGCAGACACACACACACAAATATTTTTGAACTACAAGCTTGCCTTTAAAATTGAGAAAAGATGCATGAATCAGGTATTCCCATATGTTCATCTACTTTTACATTACAAAGAATACTCTGAAATCTTACCTAGTTTCAGGAATTATTTTGTGTTATAACATCCTTCTATCAATTCATGTATTTCTTTTTTTTTTCTTAGGCATAAATTTATTTTCTGCAGCATGTGTAGGTTCATGTGAAGATGCAGACATACATGTACCCACCGCAAGAGATCTGGCAGGGTAGAAATCCAGTGAATTTTGGCTCCTGGACACACACCTAACTTTAAGTAGTCTAGAAATCAACTGTAAATTGTTGCTGCTCTTCAAATGCTCACAATTTTGGCACATGCTTAATTTTCTTGTGTTGTGGTTTGTCTTTTTTTTTTGTATGCTTGCAGAAAGCGTAAAGATTAGATGCATGTAAATACATTGAATAAGCACTAAATATTTGTTGTTGTTGTTCTTACTATTTTTTTTTCTTCCAACACCCTATACTGCCTATAGAGGGGCTGGGATGGTGTTGACACCAGTGATGCCTCTGTAGGAGGACAGAGCTGTAGCCCTGGAAAGCAGAGACTGCCTGGACTGACAAAACCCGGGGCATTTGTCCCCCATAGGAGCATTGGGAGGAGCAGGGAAACAGGTGGAAGAGGCCAGGTTGTAGTGGACAGAAGTGTTTAACTGCTGCTGCCTTCCCTTTGCCTTCCTCCAAATAAATGAATTCCTGATTTATGTGGACAGAAGGATTGAGAACTGTCTGGCTTAGATGACAACATACTGAAGTATGAAGTGATTTTTTTTCAATGTTTTTGAAAAAATTAACTGAGGACTTCTTAAATTTGCATGTATTACTTAGAAGTCGATGTCAGTGAGCTTTCTTGTTGCTTCATGTTTTGTATTTACATATACAACCAAAGATAGACATAAATATATAACTTAAGATAGTAACAGAGAGAGCCACATGGGAAGACACTGTAGGAAGCAAGTTTGTAGACAAGCTTGATACAAAACTTATGACTTTTTTATTGCCATTTGGCATTCAGAAACCAAGTAAAGCATATTTTATGATAAATACAAATGGCACTTACGGGGTACCTAAGAAGGCATCACCATGACCTATTGCATTGTATTCAAGAGAGATTAATAATTTTCCAAAGTTCAAAGAAGAAAGGTGGAAAGACTCCTAGTTTCTTTCCCCTTTGCTTCACCTTTTTTTTTTTTTTAACAAAATTATTTTTTAGTAAGTGTAAGTAATTTATAAAAGTAAGATTTTGGTTGGTTGGTTGGTTCTTGTTGTTGTTGCTTTAAAAGATGCCAAATCACAGACGTGTACAAGGAAGATTCTACGACAGCACAGAAAGTCAGGACACATCTTTATATTGATGTTCAGTTTGGATAAGTTTATATACTTTTCCAGATTACTGCTCTTCTTTATGGAAAAGGAATTTGAAGCTCCATTTTAATTGATATATGAGCAGAGGTTTTTTAAATTTGTAAACACAGTTAAAAATACTAACAACTCACCAGGACCAGATGATATTCATCCAAGGCTTCTAAAGGGACACAAAGGACCACTTGATATTTTGGTTTCCATAACTGACAAATTGCAGGATAGAGAGATGCAATAGAACTGCTCTTATTTTATACTTAAGAGGAGGATCTCTTTTCTTTTGCATGATGAGTTTCAGCTAGGCCACACTTGGAATTGCTGTGAGAATATTAAATGCTCCAATGAGCCAGTCAAAATATGGTTATATTTTTCACACCTTTAACAGCAGTAGCAAAGGAAACTGAAACACTTCTGGGGCTAAAATGGGCAGAAATATGTCCATAAAATCAATTAAGAAATATATAAAAGCACATTAGGGAAAAAAAAGGTAAAATTAAATAACACTTGCTTCTTGATGGACACTTTCAGTCTTCTATTTTTAAGTTTTGTGAGTTGTAATGGTTTGTTTTTGTGCTTTTCTCATCTTTAACTCTGTATTTCCTCAAACTAGATATATAAAAAAAAAACTAATGAGAGATTTTTTAATTGTTTGAATTATGATTTTCTGCAAGATTCAAGTATATGACTCATGTTTTCTGCTTTGGAATTCCTGAGAACTTGAACCCAATCCCATTGAAGCATCTGAGTCAGAGACAAAGAACCTCTCACAGTATTGCCTCCAGCTGGTACCTAAATGTGACAAGATTTCAGGCTTTTAGACTCTCATAATTTGCATAAGTAGGAGTCCTAACTTATCATTTTTGTTAAAGGACAAGAAGCTTTTTTCTTTTTCTTTTTTTTTTTTTTTTTTTTAATGATTCTAACAGAGTGTCTAGGAAATTATTTTTTCAAAAGTCTTACTGAAATAATTAACAAAATCCCATACTCATGAGTGATGCAGAATTCACAGCCAACACATCAAAGTGACTTAACACTACTCAGTCCAAAATGTGCTCCAAATTTACCCCATTTTTTCGTGCCTGCGTTTTTGCCCTCAAGGCAGAACGTCTGGAAACGTCACTTGGGGATATGTGCCTAGAAAGTGCTTGCCTTGTGCCTGAATGTTATTCACTCTGTGCTGTTCTCTTGGTGTCTCTGCTATAGGACCTATTCCTTTCTTACATGGTAACCTACCCTCTTTTACGGATCTAGAAAGAGATGATGGAGCAGGAGGAAGGCAGCAGTAGCTGAACCCTTAGCTCTGCTACTCTGCTTTCCAGTGCTACATCTCTGGCCTCCTTAGGAGATGTCATTTAGGATGCAGCCACCAGAAACACGAGTTTCTCCTCCTCCCCATAGGCAGTGCAGTGTGTTGGGAGCGAAGGAACCAGGGCACCTGCTAGTGCAACAGCAGCAGCAGCAGAAGAGCCCTGGCTTCTGCCACACAAGGTGGTAACTCCAGTGTTGCTTTAGTCTGCTGTTTTGTCAGGAAGTTGTCCTGCTTGTAAGGATAGAAATTAAGGTGTTGCTATGCCCTATAGGCCCAGTGCCATGGTATACTATGTGGAAGAAGCAGTCTTCAGGTTTGGCTACACAAGCTAAATGTGCTAACTGGCATGTCCTCCAAGAAAGAAGATCAGAAGTTTCTTATGGCATTTTTTTTTTTTAATCAAAGCACAATCCTTTGAAAATATTTCCTGACGGCACACACAATGCTCTTGAAATGAAGCGTCTGCTGCGGTAGCATTCCTGTAGTAAAAGGGTGGAAGAGTTTACAAGGATGTGGATCTGGGGAAGAGAGTCTAATACCTGATTCATGCACTGTACAGGTAGAGGAAATAATTTCCAAACAAGGAAGCTGGCTGTTGAAAGAGGGTGTTCACTGTTAGTAATGAAAAACAGATTAGGAAGGCATTATTTACACTTGATAAATCAGAAATGGCATCAAAGAGAGCTCATATTACAAACTATTAATGAAAGACATAATAATGAAACAAATCACATAATAGATCACAACAAAGTGTTTCGATGTAATGAATACTGATACTAAGTAAGTGAACTGAGCACTCTGGAGATACAATTTCAAATCCATTCCAACGTGCTTAGTAGCAGGGTAAGCAAAACCAGCACTTTTGGAAGAAATTGACTCTGTTATATTGCTCAGTCAAATCACATCCACATCATGCACTAGCTCTCCGCTTTGATGATGTATAGGGAAAAATGAAATTGTTTGCCAAGACCCATTTTTTTGTGTTTGTCTCAGAGTAACCAAAATCTTATCTCCCATGCCCACATAACTTATTTCAAAGAGTAGTGTGAGAAAACAAACATTAAACATATTAAAATGGCAGCCAGACAATGTTTCATCAGTGTGGATTAGAAAATCATTTAATTCTTATAATTATAGATATACAGAAATAACTTCTGGTACAGAACATGAAGGAGAAACAAGAATCTACTCTAAAATTCAGAATTTTGTACAATTTTTAAAGTTCAGAAGTACTAAAAGCAGGAGTTTTGATTAATTAGAGGGATGCCCTACATAACTTTTATGCAATATTTCTATTCTAATGACACATATGAAACTTCTGCTGGTGTGCAACCCATGATTTAATCTCAGATTCATCTGTATCCTTAACAGTTCTTAGGTCAACTCCTGAAATTTCAAAGCTGACCAAGCCAAATATCTATATAGTTGTAGCACATTTGTGAATTTAGAGCTAAATATGTTTCTGCATTTTTCTCTCTCTCTCTTTTGTTTTGTTTTTAAGTAAATGAATTCACACATACAGCAACACAAAGACAGCTGGATATCTAAGAATGGGATCTACAAAAGTCAGCAAGCTGAGCAGGAAATAGCCTTGCAATATTATAAAATAGCTATTGCAATATTACTCATGACAGATGATGGAAATTTTCTTTGGGAGTCTCTAAAGAGACCTGTCAGATCTAAAGGTTCTTAGTTGTGGCTCCAGATGGAGCATATTCTTACGCAAGATTTATTATGAAAAGTCAGTGGGAAGGTTACAGACACAGGGTGAGTCCGAGAGCACAAATTCTATGTTTCTTTGGGTTATATACCTAGACCCATAGAAAAAGGAACTAACATGGTGAGGCTGAAGAGTTTTGTGCTTTTTGGGAAAATATCTTGTGAAAACACACATTTTAATACATTTTGAAAATGAAACAGATTTATCAGTTTAATAAATATTGACTGATTTGACCCAAAAAGTAATTATAACCGCAAATTATTACCGAAACAAAAATGTTTATGCTACTACATACATCTACTCACGAATGCTGAGATGAAGTCTACAGAGTAAATGCTACAGATTTAAATTTCTGTTTTCTAAATTTCAGTCATGCAAAGTTGCTGAGCATCTCTAATTGGATTGGGACGCTGTGCTCATATTAGACATGTTTAATTTACTGTGATGTCTTTAATGCACTGTTTTGACATTCCTTCACAATAATTACAATACCTTCAACATTTTAAAATACAAGTAAATCAAATCAGTATAAATCTGGAGAAGCAACATATTCAGAAAGAATAAGTAAACAAGCAGCTATGGATAAAGTTTCACTACAGTGCGACCATCACCTTCATCTTCAGCCAGCCACCTTGACAGAAAAACATAAAAACTTGTCATGGGTACGGCATGTATAAAACTTAATAATAAGAAAAGTAAGAAGGGCCTGCTTCTGCATCTTTTGATTTCTAGGAGAGTTTTAATATTGACTTATTCAGGAACAGTAATAAACCTGAAAAAAAAAAATCCTAGAAAAGATTTTTCCTTTTCCTAGAAAGGAAGTCCATTCCGTGTTTGCAAGTTATTATCTCTAAACTCCATTCCAGGGATTGGTTGCATCTCATGACTCCTTGATGGCTAACAAAATACAAAGTCATGTAGTGGGCCTAACCCTTCTTCTGTAGGAGGTTGCAAGGAAACCCTTCTTGCCTATGGAGATTCTATCATTTACTACATGAAAAACAAGCCTGATTCCAAAGCTAACATTTTGTGATGATGATAACCAGGACTATAGAGGCAATGAATGGTATTCATTCCCAATGAGATTTCAAAGACCTCCAGCACTTTTACAAGGCTTATGAGAGGCTACCTGATGCAATGAAACCAGGTACCCTCTGGAGAGCTGTCTCCCAAAGATTGAGTACAGGAGGAATTCCCAGCTGGCGCAGAGTTACTAAAACTAAGATCTGAATTTTCACCATAGGAGATATAGACTGATGCCAGTGGTTGCAGGCTGAAGCACAGCTAATCCTCGCTGATAAAATAGTTCAAGGAAAATCCAGAGCCACTGAGGGTGCAATGTCTATGTAAGACTATAAGCTTTTTAGTAGGCTACTAGAGGATGCCAACATCCCGATAGACTTCTTCGTATGAATATCTTTTAGAGTTAGTATTTTAACTTTATTTATTTATTTATTTATTTTAACCAGATGAGTCTCTCTCTCTTTTTCTCTCTCTTTTTTAATGAGAGAATGAACTCATTCCCCATATATTCAGTAGGCTTATGAGATTGGAAGCCCTTTGAGTTCAAAGGGGGTTGTGAATTTATTGCTTCTTGAGTCACAGATGCACACAGCACCTGGGCCCATAATACTCTGGGGAGTGGGCTTTCTAATCTCTTCTACTAAAAGGCTTCTTTTTTTTTTAGAATAAATATCTATTCACTAGAATAAGGATCTGATTGTAACCCACCAAGGTTAAGGTTAAATATTTAAGTCAGCAGTCTTTACAATAAATCTATATATCTTAATCTCTCATTTTCTCTGTTTCACTTTTTAAAATATAAGAGTTTTAACTGATGTAACTGAGAAAATCTCTCCTTAATATACGCTCTTGGTACTAAAGCACAGGTATTACCATGATGTGATTCAAGTCTTCGCTCAGAGTAGGATTTCTCACATCTCAATGTGTTTTTTATCATGAAACTTTAGATAAAATTGGAAAAATATTTGAAGAATGATTATTACAAGGTATTTTGAGAGATCTTTGCTCTAATCGTTGTGGTCTGAGAATGCTTATAAAAAACAGGTAGAATGTTGACTGAAAATCCATTTGTGGATTATGGGTTGAGCAACAGGGTGACAATATGATCTAAGCAGTTTTGCTTATGCCCACTAACATAAATTTAGGTATTTAGAAGATTACATAGCACCTGGTCATATATTTGGAAGAAGCTTAATGAAACATATCATAATTTTTATGCAGTGCTTTGCAGAGGTATGTACTTATATACTAAATGAAATTAAACATTTTAGTAGATCTGCAGACTTGGCATTCTGAGAGATGGCAACATTGTCTGAGATTGGCAACAGCTTCACATTACTTAGACTGTAGCATCTAACTGAGTATCCAAGATGAAAAAAGAAATGGATCACTGCTTTGTTTTGGGTTCAGTTTTGGGAGATGGCTTCCAAAAACTGTTAAGTTCAGAGGAAGAATAAAATTAAATGTACTTGATTACCTGTTAAGATCATCAGACAATGTCCTTCTTTCTAGATATAGAAAAATTGCAATACATTTTCATAATTCTCTGTTCTCCGGTGCATTAAAAATCTTATTTAAATCCCAAAACACATGAAGGTCTTTTTTATTATTATTGTTGTTTACTATGAAATGCTTTGACTGTACACCAGTAGGAACAGTCACTTCAGATATCCCTTCCAGTTTAATGTCCAACTTCTGAGAAGAAAGTGTACACTAGAAACCTCAAATTTACATTATTAGGCCCCTGTACATTACCCTGTAATAAGCTTTCTTCTACCTTTACACTGTTAAGTTGTATATATATCCTAGGCCTATATTAAACAGACAATGGAATCGAATAATTTCAGAAGCAAATTAATGTTACTTCTGTACAATAGTACTGAATAACACTACTTTTCCAATTACTTGGAAAAAAATACAGTATTTTCCTCTAAATAATTGTTCTTGACAAATTAGATTAAAATTTGCGACCAAGTTCAAAAGCTACTGGGAAAGGACTGATAGGAATACAGTACAGAAACAATTAACAGACTAGAAAGACAATTACTCATTCTTGCTATGAAAAAAATTAGCACCTAAAAAGTAATGATGAGTGGATCTACTGACCTGTTACAGTTAAAGTAATACACTGAATTAGATACATCTGTGATTTCTACTTTTTCCAGAAACCAGCCACTTGCTGTAGAACAAAAAATGAGCAAATTTAATATAATCAAAACACATATAAGGCGCAAGAAAGGTTTTTGATTTCATTTCCAAGCCTGAGTGATTCAGTACTTTCAAACGTATTCAATATCAATAATAAAACTGAAATGTAGATAATTCAAATTACTACCAACATTCCTCTGTTTTATAGAGAAGGTCTTTGATGTTTTTGACAGAAAATATAAAGGTAGATTTTTATTACAACTTAACACATTTTTTCACATTGAAAAGAACAGGTAGCAAGATAAATGAAAAAGAGTGCATAGTAATAATGAATATATTCTTGAAATACTATTTTGCTTTTTTCTGTAGTCTGAAAAGTGCTCAAAGTGTATCCCTAATGTACTTTCATTTTCTATGTCCGTTAAATAAATTAAAAACAGATAGAATTTATCATTAGATATAATTTCTTTAATCACATTCCAAGCCTTAAACAATAGGAAAATAGAACTTCACAGAATCCAAGAATGATTGAGGTTGGAAAGGACTTCTGGAGATCCTCTAGTCCAACCCTCCTGCTCCAGCAGGGACACCCAGAGACACATCCAAGTGGGTTTTGAAGATCTCCAGAGAAGGAGACTCCACAACCTGTTCCAGGGCTCTGTCACCCTCACGGGAAAGTTCTTCCTCACATGGAGATGGAACTTGCTATGTTTCAACTTGCACCCTTTACCCTTTGTCCTGTCACTGGCCACCACAGAGAAGAGTTTGGTCCCATCTTCCCTACATTCTCGCCCCAGGTACTTATACATGATCAGATCTTCTCTCAATCTTCTCTTCTCTAGGCTAAACAGGCCCAGCTCACTTAGTCCCTCCTTGTAAGATAGTTGCTCCAGTCCCTTAATCATCTTCATGGCTCTATGCTGAACCCTCTCCAGAAGCTCCACATCCCTCTTGTACTGGGGAGTCCAGGACTCTACCCAATACTCCTGGTTTGGCCTCACCAGAGCTGAGCAGAGGGGCAGGATCCCCTCCCTCGACCTGCTGGCAACGCTCCTCCTCATGCAGCCAGGATCCCGTTGGCCTTCTTGGCCACGAGGGAACATTGCTGACTCATGGTTAACTTGTCAACCAGGACTCCCAAATCTCTCTCCCCGGAGCTGCTTTCCAGAAGTACTGTAACTTCTATTCCTTTTTATTTAGTGCATTTACACTTATGTTAAACGGAGTGGTGAGCTTGAACATTTTTCATATCCACATTTCTCTTGAAATAATGAATCGGAGAGGCACCCAATTTAGGCCAAAACTCACATTTGCTTCTGTTTTAAGCAGATGTTTAATATTCTACTACAGTCAACTATATTACTATGTGGGAAAAAATACCTTTTTTTCTTGTGCTATAACATTTTCTTTCAATTAATATTTATATAAGAATTTTTTAAAAATTAAATTTTATTATCTGTAAATGTTATGTTTTTGCTTGTGTCTTTTGCTGTATTTGCCAAGAGAAATATTTAGTGCCAACATTTAAAAACTAATAAGGAACATATTGTCAGTAGGTTAAAATCTTTTCATATTCTTTGCATGTCTCAGAGATAAAACAATATATTGTAACAAATTATTAAGGTTTTCAGATACTCGGACAAAGTATTAAGTAAACTAAAATATAATACGAAAATATGTTGTGAATTTTGCCTATATATATGCAATTTAAAGGTATAACAATGTTTCTCGCTTTTCATGAACATTTCAAACAATTATTTAGTAAAACTAGAAAAAAAGCATATAAAGGTGTCTACATTTTTCATCTTCAATTCCCAAGAGCCATTTATTGAAATTGTGAACTCCTTTAATGAAATCTTGTGAATTGTTTAATATATCATAGACTCTACTTGGAATATATGACCTTTCATGAAATATCTGTAACTCAGAGTCAAGGTTATTAGCAATAAAAATCTACAGTCCCTCAAATTTACTCAGCACTTTACAAATAAATATTAAGGCGTGTTTGCTCTCCTGAAAAGTTTATAATCTAATATTTTATCATTTATAGATAAAACTCCAGAAGTACTCACTGAGACTTCCAGGTATAGAGAAATCTAGAGTCAATAAGGAAAGATTAGGAAACAGATGAAACACTTAGAGCAGGTGTTGCATTCAAGGATGCCTGTGAGCATTACAGCTGATGTGACAGAAGACATTTGGAGACGATTTCAGAGCCCAATTTAGAGGAAACAAATCCTAGATATGAGATGGATCAACACACACCAGCTGTGCTAGGAAAGCAGTGCTAACAACTGTGTTGATCAGAAGGCAGAGAGAAGAGGTAATCACCCTGCCAATGGTTTGGGACCCAGGAAATGCAAGTTCAGTCTGTATCTCTGTCCCTGCAGACTTCTGTGCAACTCCCTGAGCACCAGAAGTCTGATTGTGTAGAACTCCCTTCGCAGACCCGCTCTAAGCTGCATTGTGTGATGTACAGCAGCTAACACTATTAAGAGCAAAACAAGCGGGAGGATTTTACTTATTGTAAATATTCTCCAGAATTACCCACTACCTACAGATCAAGACTCTAAACAAAACAAAATTTTCTGGTATACATTTTCTTAATATTCAAATCTCCTTACTTTGAAAATTCAATCCCATGTAATTGAACATATTTAATAGGAATTTTAGCTGAGCAGTGGACTGAAGCATCATACCCCTGGAGATATAGACTGAGAAGTTTTCAGTAAAAAAATGTGAAGATGAAATTCAAGGGAAATGTGACAGAACCAGAGGTGGTTAAGTAAGGACAGTTAAACTGACTTCATTCATATAAAGATTTGTATTAGCTAGCTGTAGCAGTAGCATGGCTTTAAAAGCCTTTCCAAATGTCAGGCAGATGTTCAAGCAGGAGATTTTTAAAAGCCTATTGAACATATATATATACTCACCGAATCCTTTCCCATCATGACCAATTTCAATTGAATGAAGGGTTCCTATTTTTTTTGTCATAACCTTGAATGTATCAACCTTTAAAATTAAAATATGGACAATTATTAAAAATAATATATCAGAATCTGGAAAATAGTGCATTTGCTTATCTAAACTTTGAGACTAATTGGTATGAATTCAGAATAACCGACTGACACCTAGTATGTTTTATTTTCCTTACTGAAGATATCTAATATAGATCCTCTCCTGCTAGCTGAACTACAGATTAAACATGAAAGATTCACTTTACATCTTACAGTAGATCAATTCTTGGCTTTCATAGACCAGAAAAGTATTTTTATTAAGTATCTTACCAAGTTTCAACCGATAAATGAAGACTTTAACAGTTTTTTTTTGGTTTATGATACATAAATATACCTTGATGAATGCAAAAGCCAGAAGTTTTTACTGTATGTACCATTACATCTCTCAAATACTGTACAGACTACTAAGCAAGGCACCCTCCTACTTGCTCCTTGAGCCTGTAAGTAACAATTTTCATTAACCTTCTCAATACGGCAGACATTAATTGTGTAAAAAGTTGTGTAAAGTTATATTAGAAAACATTCACAGGCACCTTGGCTGAAGAAACTCAAACAACTGCAAGTAGAGAGATATTTTGTATTGCTGGAGATAATGAGTTAGGTCTCATAAGGAAGATATCTTAACTAGTTTTAATTATTCAGTGATTACCTTTCAGGAAAACGACAGGAGAAAGGTATGGGAAATATATTTATTTATTGCTACATAAGGGTAACCATCATTATATTTCACCACACAGGCGGTGAACAAATGGAGCAAATCCTTTGCCAAGGAAATATGTTTATAAAAAAAGGAGAACTTTCTGCTAAGGTAGTAGTACATCATAAACAGAATCAGCACTCCTATGCAAGTATCTGTATCTGAACTAAGGATCTCTGAATAACCTAAAGCATGATGGACTTCAAAACTAGGTAGGTGTCTGTGATTCCATTTTCTTTGCGTATCAGCTCAGAGCGATGCTTTCGGCATCAGTTTCCAAGGTGAAGTAAAATTGTGGAATACAACAGACTGGTGTATTTTCAACACAAGCATAACGTTCAAAGTGGGTGCAACAACAAGAAATGTTGCACAGGCATTTACTTGCACAGGAATAAATGCTTTGAATTCAGGATTGAGGAATCATATAACTACGTAGAGGAGTAGGTGCAGTATGGAGATGAGTTTGAGACAGAGAACAACAATAGAGTCACCTAGATGTAACAGAGAGAAAATATTCCTTGGTTTCTCTGGTAAAACAACCGAACACAGAGATATTTGAGATGATATCTCATTAAATTATGTGGATAATTGGAAAAAAATGCATTAGGTTCTAAAAAGATCTTGCCCTTGCATAAGATATAAGTTCCCAACTCAGAAATGGATACATCCTATAAAATCTATGTCCTCACCCTTCCTCTTTCAAAGGGATCTTGGTGCTCCAGTGACTGAGAGAGTTGAAATACCTCAGATTTGTCTTCATTCCCAAATAAAATAATATGCACATTGGCATCAGTTCCTGCTCCCCTTTTGTCACCTGTATACACTTTAATAATATACTCTGTCAGATTTCCTGGTTGACTTCCTTCTATATGTGAGTTGTTATCTACGCCATTCTTCCTTTTGTCTCTTTTAATAACAAAAGATACTGGTATTTCTTTCTGTATTTCTGGGTTATTTGCGTCCACAGAAAATGCTCTGCAAAACAAAACAACATGTATTTTGGTGCTAACTACACTACATGTTCAAACAAAGAAATTTAAATAAATTTATATATCTAAAAATGTATACGGGACATTTAAAGATGGGCATATTTTTTAAAAAAACATTTGAATGATCACTTTGTGACAATATCATTTTAATCTAGCTCAGTGTTTTCAACAATCATATCAAGCTTTACATACAATACTTACTCATTCACTTCAAATACATAAATAGGATCATCCTTTAGAGCTTCCTTTAAATGCAGTTTTCTAACCTCCAGTTTGCAATCTACAAACAAGCAAACAAAATATAATGAAAATGTTGTACAGAATATCCAGGAATTAGATAAAATGTGATGATTCTATAGTGATGTTATATTATTTGCTATATTAAAACATCATGTATTAATCCACCGATGCATAGCAACAATTAACTTTAAAATCTTGGCATCATTATAACATTCCTTATTTTGTTCCCATTCTAAGTTCCTACTTAGAAATTTAAAGTAACCACTTGCTTATTCAGTAAGGCAAAGTAGTGATGCTTTCACTAGCTGTGGACAGACCTGCACATCAGATTCATCAAGGTTCAGAAAGACACTCTAGAGGATGAAAAGCAGATTATGTATCTATCTGGTGCTTCCTCCTCAGTGACTGGTTGACAAGAAGGTTGGAGCTAAAACTCCTTTTCACATGCAGCACAAAGAAGACTTGGTTGAGTAATGACTGTGAAGGATGTGTAGCAACCTAATGCCAACCTCTCCTTCACTAGAGACTGCTCGCTGAGTTACATCTCCCTTTGAGTTCTGTCCTGGGAACTCCAGCTGCACTTGGAGTATTCTTTTTGCCCCCTCCTCTTCTATTTGCCCTTTTGTTCAGCAAACTGTACTCCAATATCTAGGGGTATCACCCACTGCTGGAATTCACATCCCTTTAACTGTATCAGTAAGAGTTTAATTTAACCTCAGGCTCTGGGGAAGGAATCCCTTCAATTCCTTCATTCCCTGCTACTCAGATGCTAATTTCACACAATATTGAGGTATGCATGTCTGACATATATATGAATTTTTCAAATATGGTTAAAATAGGTTGATGAGTTTAAAAGTTTATTATGATAAGACAGGCAGATAAGAGATAAAAAGTGCAACAATTTCAAACATATAAGTCTTGTTTTCTTAGAAAAAACTTCTAAAAATGGTCAAAGGTACTACGTGGTAAGTAACATTTTGTGATTAGATAACAAATTTCATTTCAGGACATCAAAAGACTATGCAGATAATTAATATTTAGAATATTTCTGAGCAGCATCGTAGCCATCATACAGATGAGTCAAAGAAAAGTTCAGTTATGTCTGTTTTAATGGAATTCTGTGGCAAAACTAATATTTGTCTAATAGGGGTAAAATCCCCCTCAAAATCTTTGAGTGAGAGAACAGAACAGCTGGGGAAAACAATAAAAAAATGAATCACAGACTGAAAATGAAACATTACTGGTTTCTTACATGGGTTAGAAATATTCTCCTAAATCACATCCTAATAATGGAATACAATCACTAGTCTTAATTTTTCTGTTTCTCTTTTTTATATAGGAAAAGTAGTTTTTTTTCTTGATGCAATAATGATACAGTCTTTAGATCCAGGAGTTTTAATGTGACAGAATTCAGGTATTTTCTTATAAAATATTACCTTTTAAAAACAATGAAAAAAAAATCAAAGAAAATTAAATGGGATTTATCTCTGGCAGCAGCTGCATTGCCTTTAATGTAAGTTTTGATGTGTGATCACATCATGAACTTATTCAGAGAGTTAGCAAAAGTAGCTTACCCACTTTACTACTGATTAGAAGAATGATTTTGTCTGGTTCTCCCAGTTCAACAGCATCCATGGCAACTACAAATGACTGAAATAAAATAATTTAGTATTAAATTCGTAAGTTACATTAAATGAAACATATAGGGAGATTTGGAAAAAATGCATATGAAGCACAAGAATGAAATAAAGGATATATGTTAAAGTGTACAAAATACCTCACTGTCCTCCCCCTGATGGACATTCTCCAATGACCAGAGAAGGGCTCTGTCTCCTGTATCTCCATGAGTTCCATATACACATGCAGTCATATGCACTACATTTCTCTTGGTCAGAATATTTCTAGAAAATACTATTATATGGTATGTAACCACTGCAATATCAAAAGGAAAAACATCTTGTTATTATCATGTCACTACCTTTCATAGCTATTTGATAAAGCACAATGTACTGTTAGATGAAATTAAACAGTGACAGTAAAATTCAAATTGTTTCCAAATTTTTACTTAGTTTGGTCCTGTAAATACAAACACTGGTATTGTTTACAACCTCATATTATTTCATCTCACTCCTTTTGTAACAGTATCGTGTTATGGAAAAATTATGACAGTGATTTACTTTCTTTTATTAAGAGCAAATACATAATAGATAAAATTTTAATATGTCTCAGGCCCATCATTGACTTGCTGAAGTTTAAAAAGATTAACTTTTGGTAGGGAGATAAGTTCCTCAGACTTCATTATCTGAGAGATGGAGACAGAAGCTACTTGCATGTGATTCACAGCACCTTAAGTTGCTGCTTTCAGTGTCAGTCTTATGGGATGTATCCACTCTCTATAAAGGGAGATCAGCAAGACAAGTCTACCTCAGTTGAAATCATAATGTACAAATCTGTGCAGTTTGTGATTTCTGCAATGGTTGCACTTTTTCAGTTGAAGGCAAAATGACAATATTTGAACAACAAAAGTAAAGATATTTATATTTTATTCATAAAACCAAATAATGTGAAAGTTCTGAGTAGTTACATCTTTTAACCATCTACCTATTGTGTCTCTTTTATTTCTCTAAATTCGCTAGATGAATCCTGAGCTTGCAAAAGGCTTCTGTAGGATGTGGCTCAAAGCTCAGATTAGTGAGCCACTTATTCCAAACTAGAATGCTGGTGTAAAGTGATCAGCTGTGTTCTTTGAAAGTCAAGAAGACTGAAAGTCAAGCAAGTCAAGCAGATAACAGGCTGTTATTATCACCCTTCAGATCTAATGATCATTTAAAATGCTGAGTTCAGTACAACAGCCAATATATATGGGCCTATATCTCATTTACTACCCATCAGTAATAGGAGAGAGGTAGACTCATCAAAGTGGAGTAGATGCATGTAAAGAAATCCAAGTGCTAAAAAGATAAACATAATGGAATAGTTAGGTACTTCCCAGTTGTGTAATCACCAAGGCAGGATTATTCTGATACGTCCTAATTCCAAGGAGCCTAAGTGATAGAGGATAAAGCTAGGTTTAAAATGGAAAGAAAGAGCTGACATTGTCTATGATGACCAGTTTTAGCATGGTAAGATGCAGGAGAGAAGAAGAAATATATGGTCTGTGTGGGCTACAGGGAATGGGTTGTGTTAAAACCAACAGGAAGAATGAGACAAGGAAATAATATACTTGGTCAAGTGAAGTAATGCAATCCAGGGAGTAAGTCACTACATGGAACAAAGAAATCTGAGCAGTCCAAATTTTGACTCTGCCTCTGATAATATACCTGTATTTATTTTAATTGATCTCTGTTTTGCCCCAGTCTCCTAGGTCTCAAAGCAGGACCGGAGTTCATCCAGGTAGCCCAGTCAAGAACAGAGGGAGATGGGGCTAGAGAAGGAAACAAGGCTACAACATAGATCCATCCAGGAGTCAGAGTCAGAGACAAGCGTAAAGGCAGGTGCACCTACAGAGTAGCTCAGGCTGGGACTGAAGGCCCAGGACTGATTTTAAAAGGAACCCAGGGACTCATGGTCAGAAGGTGAGTCGATGAAGGTCCCAAAGGTGAGTGGATGGAGGCCCCAGGTGAGGGCCAGTGTGCACTCACAGCCCTTGCACGCTGTAGCCAGCTAGAACTTGAGTTGAATGAACGTTGGTCTATACAATAGACAGACCTGTCAGAGTACACAGCACCAAGAGCAGAAATTGAAGCAGTCTAACACAGGTAAGGGAAGAGGACTGAAAAGCTTCAATGGTGGCCTGTAGTCAGGCAGTAGGGTCACACCATTGAAGCTGTGGGCAAAGATTTTATCTCTGTAGAGTGTTGAGTAGACTGGATAGGAGAAATATGAAGGGAAACATCTCAAAAGATAAGTCATGATAAGTATAATACATATATGAATTTTATAATTCAATTAATTTTATAAAATCCTAATAGTTTCATAATATCACTGTGGCTCTGTTTTATTCATTCTATTTTAACTTCTGTGGAAATGATCAGATATTTGAACGCAGTACAATGTATTTTCATTGAACCTTTTCACTATTTCATTGTCTTGCCTTTAAAGCTACAGTAATGCAAAAATTACCTTCAATCCAAGCCTGTGTGTGAGAGAAAGAGAGCTGGTTCCTCCCCAGGGGATCCCTGAAGTGTAAGCACCTCAGAGGAAGGTTTTGTGAAGAGAAACTGATAATGTATATACTCAGCTGGAGACCTCTCCCTGTTAATACACCCAAAGGCACACACGGACTGTACACAATCAGATCTCTGGGGTCTGCGCTGTATTTTATCAGCTATATTTTGATGGTGCCAATTAGTCGCTAGTATATGATTCATTGCAATACCAAGTGCAAGATCAAAAAAAAAAAAGAAAAAAGAAAAGAAAACTAATAAATGAAATACTGGTAGTGTATAAATGATACAGAGCTGAGATGTTTCTGAAATTTAACAGCAAATGTCTTCTGGTAAAGGTGATTATTATCAGCTGCTTTCCATTCCAATTAACATAATACTGGTTTTGCTTTTAGTTGAGAAGGAGAAAATCAAGGAGATAATTAGCCTTAAAAAGCTGATGGAGAAGCAAAGCTGTTTTGCACAATAAATTGCAAGTAACTCTGCATTCAGGATCTCTTTGAACTCCGTGCATGCCACCTACTGCGGCACCTGCTTAAAGATCTCTTGGACATGAAATGGCAAAGATTGGGGGGAACATGTTTCACATTGCCCTAGTTGTTTTGTTTGCTATAATTACTAAATGTAGTTACAAATCCATTCTTGAATACTTCTAAAACACAAGCGGAATGAAATTAATACAAGAGATGAGTTTTGTTGTTTGCTTTTTAACCTAAACATATAGGGTAATATAATAGACATTCTTTACTTAGTGACTTCTACTTCTCAATCTGAAAGTATTTTACAAATAAGGAAAATTTACCACCAGAAAAGATCAAAGAATGCAAAAGTGATTTTTTGTTTTCAAAAAAGAAATTAGGAGCAAAGCAAGAGTCTGAATCAAGGTAATCAGGATTCCAGCCTAAGTGTCTATTTGTTTTCTACATTGCATCATTCTCTTACTGTATGCATGTACTTGTGCCCATAAATATATCTGCATGTAACTGTGATCAGCCTTTTGATTCTATGGAGACTGCTTGTGTGCTTACACTGAGAGACATGTAAATACTTCCCTGAAACTGGGTCATAAGTTTTGATCTAAAGCTTATTGAGGCAGCTAATTTAACACCCACATCAGAACATTTTTGTTGAATTGACTTATTCTTTACCCAAGTAACTTGCTTATTTTTCTGCATAAAAATCAGGCACAAATTATTTTAGCATTAAGTATTATAATTTGGCATTTTTATTAAATTTAGAATTGTTATGTCAAGGAATAATGTTTTTAATATTATAGAATATCATGGAAGTGCAGTTGATATTAGGTGATAGGGTTTCTTTCGTTTTGCTTAGGATGGCATTTGTAAGACAATCATTGAGCTAGTTTTAACAGCCAAGTATTTGGAGTGTGTACATGTAATAAAAATATTCTGTTTATGTCGTTTTGAGCTATTTTTAGACAGAATATTTGTTTGGAAAGTGAAGACAAAAATATTACCTGATAGAAGATGAGTTATGAAAAATTATACAGTTAATGTCAGAAAATATGAGCTGCTAAGGACTAAACAAAGAAGAACATAAATATTACATTATTACAAGAAAGGAATATTTCTTAACACTATTCAATGTAGCTTATAATAATGGCTGTGTGCAATCAAATGAATACTGCATTTCACACTTTATGGTACAGAAATTAAGCTGAGTAGGCACTTCTTTCCCTCATACATTTTAAATTCTTATTCAGAATTTATGAATCATTAAATAAAGACAATAAAATTTTCTGTTTTGATAAAGGTTTCAGTTGTAATATTAGGACAAGTTAACCTCTTGGACCACTCTACTACCCTAGTGTAGATTTATGCTTACCAGAAAGTGCTTCTTTTAATGGCCATTCTACAGGGAATTCGATCCATCTGTCTCCATTAAGAGAAAGAGGAAGAGTTTTATTTATGGTGAAACTGAAGGTATCCAGGGTTGATGTGTTCTGCATTTTAAAGTGATGAAAAGACAACTGGGATATGCTGTTTTCCAAACTCTGAAGACCAAGTCTGACTTTATAAAGCATCCCCAAATCAGTTGGTAAATGTATCTAGGAAGCAGCAAAACAAGAACTGACATCCCAACAGTAATGTACAGATATTTGCATAGCTACTCTATAGGAAGGGAAGAAGCTTTTTACAAAGTACTGACTTAGGCCTGTTCTAATTAATCCTTGTGCTAAAACTCCCATTAAGTTCAAAAGCAGTAGAACTGGGTTGAATGTAAGCACTTTTGGAAATACTTGTTTTATACTCTAGAGGCATTCATTGTAATTATCCTATCAAATTTAAATTACATTCTGCACTGACTTCTAAATGTGAATACTTAATGTTAATGCTATTTAAATTGATATGTATTATTAACTATGATTATTTGCTGACAAAAAAAGAAAATATTTGATCAATACAAACTTGATAAAGCCAAATATTAAAAATGAATCTGGTATACAACTGAAGATTCCAGTTCTGCTTTTCTTGAATATTTAAGGAATAACATTTGCAAAATTTATAGCACATACATGATGATCTCTCTTTAAAAAGGAACTCAAAGAAAATGTAAATATAGTCAAATCTATATATTATCTTACATCATATGCTACTTGGTTTTTAGCTTGATGTTCGACTTTGTTTCCCATGGAAACTGGATCTGACTTGCCGTTGCTTCCATAAAAAAACATAACCAACTTGGAAATATTTTCTGTCAACTTTTCAAAGTCTTTTTTTGTTTCTTCTTCATGTTTTGTGAAATAAATCCTCCATCTGCCTTCTGAACAAATAAAATATAGAAAATAAAAAGGAAAAATCATTGAACAGTTCCTGATTTCATATGTGAATGAAGGTACCTGAGATAAAATTCATAAGACATGTATCTACACAGATAACATTATATATAAGTGAGTGCTTATACATTAATCTTATGCTTACTTCTTTTGGGTTCTGCTCAGCCCCTGTGGAAGAATGGCCTGAAAAAGGGGAAACTTAGAGAAAACCTAGGGCCTAACAGAAGTTTTGGCATTACAGCAGCTTGCTTGGGGATTCCACAGTTGCCACTTCCAGGATGGCTGGTACACACGGACTCTGCTCCTCCACAGATCCCTGGGCAGCACCATCTGCCCTCCTCGCAGCTGCCAAGGGTGGAGCAAAGACACCGCCACTCCCTGTGCTGGGCCGCTGATGAGCCGCACAGTAGCTGCCCAACGGGAGATGTACGATAACATGTCTGGTGCTGAGCCAGCAAGGTGGCAAATCACTCCTTTCGGATGAACTTTGCTCGTTATAAGTTCATTATAATGTCAAAATACACCTCCACCCCAAAAGTCACCCCATCCGAGGTATGATCACTCCTCACTGAGTGTGAGCTCTGGATATTCGATTGACTGTACCTTTACATGAAAGTGAGAAACTTTTTCACCACTCAATAACAATATTATGGTTATAGTTACGCAAGCTCCACCTGAATGTAAAGAAAAGTATAAAAGGTGAACTAAGGATGAAAACGGAGTGGGGGAAGAATCCATTGTAACTCCTGGATCAGTCCATGTGCTGATCCCCCTCTCCTCCTCTCAGGTCGGGATGCTGCCTGAGGAGACTCGAGACTGAGAGCCCTCTCTCATCTTCTGGGGTGAGTGATGATTTTACATTTGTACATCAGAGCTAGCTAAAAACCCCATGCTGTAGTAGAGAATTTCCTATACTGATATCTGAAACCTGCTTTGTAAATATTGCATTTAAATAAATCCTGCTGTTTGTGAACTTGACTACTTATTTGAGGAGGCGATCGGACCTACGGTCTACAGACTGTTCGTGAATCCGATACTGCCAGAGTCGAGCTTATAGTTGATCCCAGTGTTTGGGAACGCAATTCGCTCCTAGGAATGCGATCGGACCTACAGTCCACAGATTGTTTGTGAATCTGATACTGATTTGAAATCTCCTCCCCGCCACAACCACTACAGTTTTCAAACTGCAACATTTCACAGCCCCTTAAGTATTTTTATGTTCTTACTGCTAGATAGGAGAAAACCAGCGGTTCCAGCAAGTGTAATGAAATAGCATGATGAAAATATCCTCACATCATTATTTTAGAACTGATGAATGAGAAGTTGAGGAAATGGCAGAAGCTTTACCTGATCTCATTTGTTCTTTTCCTAAAGGCCAGAGAGCAGTGCTTCTCCTCTCCTGAATTTCTATTAAAAAAAAAAATAAGACTAAATTAATACTCTACAAAACAGTATCATAAGTTCACAGTATCACAGTATTATAATGAATGTCTGTATTCATCTATGATGAGGAAATTGACTATATCATTTAGACAAGATTTAACTAGGAAGGGTTGAGTGTGATATTTTCCTTCAGCATCATCTTCTATATAGCAATCTATTTAATGAACTGATTCTAGAGCAAGCTCCATCCTACAAAGTGTTTGTTTTTCATCTTAAAGTATTTCTAGTTCATTTGTACAACTTACTTACACTCTGGATGAATTGATATTTTTAATCCCCTTTTTAGGGGATGGTATTCCTCCCACTAATATCAGATCCTATTGACTTTCAAAACTTTTCTAAACATTAGAAAAAGAGGACTGAACCACAGATTGAAAGCTTTCTACTGTCCTTACAATTAAGTTTGGATTTTCCATTTATAAAGGGAAAAAAACAACAACATAACATATTCTTCAACTATATTAATGACGCCTTCTGGTCAAAACAATAACTTTTTAAAATTCTTTTTTTCTTTTTCAGTAAAAACATTTTATATAGCCTTGTGTACATTAAATATTCTTATGTTTTGTTAGGAGTGTTCCTCCTACAATGTAAAATAAAGTTCAGGTTCCTTGTTTCTGTGCAAGTAACAACTTCAAAAACAAAGGAAATTTCAGGGGTAATCAATTTAGTCTCAATAAGCTATCTTTTTGACAAACATCATCATGCCAGTGCAGCTACAGCAAACTAAGGAGCTCTGGGTGCCAGGAGGAAAAGTAAAGTATTTTTTGTAATCTAAGGGCCCACGTAAATTGCCTATTGACAGTCAGAGTAGGCTTTAGTTGCGTGCTCTTCAGATTGGAGGATGATACACTTCATCCTGCACTGCACACCAGGTTTCCTTTATATTGAAACCATGGTACCAAAAAGGGGAATCCTATTAATCTGTTATTAGGCCCATTAATCTTTGAAGACAGGCACAGACAGAGCCCAAACAGCTCTTCTGTGGACTGGTTACCTACAGTGTTCCCAAATGGTGTTCCCATCTAGCTTCTGGCAAAAGTTATCCTAAAGTTGTGACATAAAAAATATTAAATAGTTGTCTTGAGTACAGTTGGAACATTCTTTCTGTTTCTTGAAAATAGTTTGTCCTACAATTTACCTCGCTTTCACTAAGTATTCAAAGTATCCAAAGATTAAAAGATTCAAAGATTGACGTATTCAAAGATTAAAAAAAATTTGCAACGGTACTCAAAATAGTATTTTGTCACAAGTGACAACATAGAAATAAGACTTGGGCAGCAAGTCATAAAGAGGATAACCTATTTTTTAAGGTTTATGCCACTGTAAATCTAGAGTAACAAAACAGAAGTTTTAAAAGGTACTAAAAACAACAGTGTTCGGAAACATCAATTCCCTTTATAAAAACAATGTTCTTTTGGAATATTTTAACTATTACCTGTTTACAGATGAAAATCACATAGCTTCATTCTGCTGTTTAGGATGGATTTCTTAGTGAAGGATACTTTGACAATCATACTGACCTGTGGCATTTAGAGTTACTGAAGCAGGTCTTTTTCCATCCCATTTGTCTTTTAGCCATGTTTGAGCCACAAACAGTGTTTCTCTCCCTGAAGTTACTGGCTCTTTCACAATAATCTTCTCCAGAAACCAGTCAGAGCCTTTCCCTTTTTCAACAACCATCCCTTGCAGAGTCCCAACATCTACCGCTTCCATTTGGAAAACATCTACCTGAAAAGTTTGGAATCAAAAAGACATGCCTATGGAACAGAAGCATGAAACTAAATTAACTGTGTATTTTGAAATATAAAAGTGAGGAAAATCAGGATTTTTTAATTAATTCAGTCTGACCAACAGCAGCAGAGATTACATATTTAAAGAAGCTAAACTCCTGCATTAAGCAGGAGTCCCTTTGTGATTTTGTAATTTACCGTTAAAACACCTATTCCCTACACAAATCAATTGGTTGTTCATGCTCACTTCCTGAGAGATTTTCCTTCCCAAATTTTGCACTTAATGATTTACAGAGATAGCATTTTAAATATCCTTTACTCTCACCAAAATAGACCCTCAGGGCTCCCTTTTGTGAGATAAAATGAAGAGGATGAGAATAATACAAATGAAGACCACAGAATGGCATTCTATTCTCTTAGGAAAAAATGACAGGCTTGGTCCCAGATTTGAGTTAATGCTTGCAGAATTAATTCTAATAGAATTAATTGAATTTTAGGAAAAAACATCAGACCAAGTAATAAGTTTAAATTAGTTCTATTTTTCAACCGTCAGTTAAAAAGTCCACAATATTTTGAAAAATGTTGAGAACACTAAAGTAAAAACCCAAAGGAAAATGGTAAGATGTTATGGCCAGAACATTTTCACAAGTGCGATTTTGGCTGATTGTGGGTCCTACATTTATTCCCTCATTTGGAAAGCAGAGATTATTTTTTGGCACAGAGACTTGTATTATGTTTTGCTTTATAGAGGTATGAATGATCATCTGATTTCTATTATGGCTGATAATTGTGGTAAAATCTAGTGATAAATTCTAGTGTGATTTCTTATGAAAATTCTCATATGATTCAAATATATAAAGATGAGTTTGAGGGGACTAGATAGCAATAATAACCAAAAAGCATTGAGTCTCAAGACGTCTGTGGAAGCCTAGTTCACTCCAAAGTGCCTTTGTGAGCGCAGCAGGGAAACAATCCTTATTCAGAGGATTATGCAAACACTAAACAGAGAAAAGCAACCATCAGCCAAGCATCAGAACCTTTCCTGGGAATGGTTTCAGCTGACCAGGTTGCAGCTTAATTGGACTCACCAGGAGTTAAAACATGGAATGTGAAATCTCAGAAAATATATAAAACAGCCGTTAAAAAGAAAGAAGACCTAGAAACATAAGAATTTTCTTTCCAACTATTTTGTTGGGCTATCTTCACCTGTTCTTTCATATTTTTCATTAATATGTGTACATATGCATGCATGTGTAGGAATTATGCCTTTAAAAGCTTCCTAAAAGTAATCACCTCCTTATCATTGAGTTAGTCAATGGATTCTTCTATATTGAAAAGGAGTGTTATTCAAAAGCTGCTGTAGTGCACCATCTAACCATCACCTCTGCATTGTCACATCTTTGCTTTTACATGAAAGGAGAAAATTAGAGAAGCAAACTGACAATGATTTTAATGAAAAAGTGTTAAAAGGATACTAAATAGCTATACTTCCTTATGATGATTTAAGGTAATCATCTATTTAGTGAATTTTGACTGTCAAAAAGTGTACGACAGAAGTGAAGATTAAGTTTCTCAGGATAATGATGTTCTTCAGCAACAGAATTAGTATATTATAATGGCTGGAATTCTAGCTAGAGTACATGACTGAAGGGAAAGAGGATCCTCTTGGCATTTTCAATTCTTAAATCAGAAAGCAGCTGGAGAGAGTCCAGCGCAGGGTGACTAGGATGATCAGGGGCCTGGAACATCTGCCCTACGAGGAGAGGCTGAGGGAGCTGGGCCTGCTCAGCCTGGAGAAGAGAAGGCTGAGAGGGGATCTGATCTGTGTCTATAAGTGCCTCAAGGGAGGCAATGAGGAGGATGGGGCTGGCCTCTTTTCACTGGCGGTCACTGACAGAACCAGAGGAAATGGCCACAAATTGAAGCATAAAAAGTTCCACGGGAACTTAAGGAAGAACTTCTTGACGGTGAGGGTGACAGAGCACTGGAACAGGCTGCCCAGAGAGGTTGTGGAGGCTCCTTCTCTGGAGATCTTCAAGACCTGCTTGGATGCAGCCCTGTGCCACGTGCTCTAGGTGGCCCTGCATGTGCAGGGGGGTTGGACTAGATGACCTCTAGAGGTCCCTTCCAACCTTAGGCATTCTATGATTCTATGATTTAGCATAACACCTCAAGTATAGTTGATAAATGTATTAATTTAATTAATATATTAATAAATTAGTGATTGAATACCAATAATCTGGACCATAAATTTACCTTAATTATTAAATTGGTTTTATCACTTATCTATTTTATCTTTAACTGGGTTGGTAAAGTTATAGCATTATGATGGAATAAGCCATAACGGCTTAGTACACTTTTTAAACAAAAATGTATTAAAAATACACAGAGGTGAAATACGGGTCTAAACCACACTAACACAAGTGAAAAAACATACAGCCCCCTGTCTCTGTTATGAAAGAAATATTTTAAGAACCTCAAATGTGAAAATATATTTTAGGAATTAGTATTCTGTCATTGCAAATGTCTATGCTTATATTAATATAATGTACATGAATCATTCCTTTGGAAAAGTATCAGGAAGTTTTTGCCAGATCAGAACTCAGACTTTAGAAGAAAAGAGTTTTGAACCTATCATTACTTTCTCCAGAAAATCTGTGGTCTGTGGACCACTTTTGAAGAGGAGAGAAGAGTCAAGCTTAAAGGAAAAATATAAACAATACCCTGTAGATTTCTAGACTTGAGCTGTCACTGGAAGCAGGATAGTTGTATGTGAATTGCTCTAAGATTGAGAGTCAATAAATTCAGTTAAGCTAGAAGATCTTCACACAGCATCAGCTGAAATATTTGTACACTGCTCTCCCTAGTGTACATGGTTCTAAAAGCGCTTAATAGCTCAGGTGCAGCACACACTATGGGTTATTCATAACCTGAATAATCCAGCCACAGATAACAAAGCATACACTGGTATTTTATGAAATGTTTTCCAAATCATTTTTCCCCTGAAAAGCAGTATATTTTAGCTGAATAAACCTTTGTGAAAACTATGAAGTTTGGTTTGTATTAGACATACTTTCTCATAATTTGCCAGTGCGCAATCTTGACAGGCCCATTTTAGAGCACATAAAATCTCAGAAACCCATAGCTAAATTTGCAGACGATCCAGACATCTAATAAATTACACGTTGACTTGGAATTGTAGGACCTGTGGTAAACTCACCTCATACACAAGGCTACATTTTCTTTTTATGTATAGCTTTTAAAATTGTATGGTGTGATGAGCTTTACTCTGAGACAAAAAATAAAATTAAAAAAAATGAACAGCATCTATGATTGTTAGAGCTGGATGAACAATTTACAAGATACCATCACCATATTTACTCTCTCTTTGCAAGATGTCTGCAAGGAGAAACATTATGTCACGAGTGTGCTCTTTCCCCAGCCCAACCTGACTTTTCACACATAGCCCTATTCAGGTGTTAACCACCATATTATCTGATCCTAGTGGCTGCCTCCCTAATTTCTTCCCCCACACAGGCACTAACCATCAATCATCGTCCTGATGGCTACATCCTGATGGCGAGTTAAGGCTAGTTGTGCATACACCAGCCAGAAGTCATCTGAAATGAAAGAATGACTATAAGTCAATCATCTTATCCCATAAATATGGGGACAGTTCGAGAGCGCATTGAGCTCTCCTTGCATGGCAGTGGGCTGCACAACAGGATTTCTCCTTGAGCAGGGATGCCTCTCAGGGATACTCTTTGGGATTAAGAGATCCTTGCCAGATCCTAACAGATTCAATGGTGAATGACTATAGTGTGCTCTCTCATTTTGAACTTATAAACATTACTGACATAACTGTGCACAAAATTTCTTAGTCATAAACTGTTGACCAGATTTAGGACTAGGACTGGACCCAGCCACTCCCAGACTCCTCTCAGAAGGAGTTTGGAAAACAAGGGGGTCTGATCTGAACCCTGTGAGTACTGGGAGAGTCTCCTTGATAATTCTGTGCATATCTTGAACCTTCATGCAGTAAATAATGCCTGACCTTTCCATAGAATCTTGTGAAACATTATCAATATCAATAAAATCTATTACCATTTCTTTCACACGAGTGAATTGTGTCACTCACCCCCACTACTCCTTGTTCTGTTGACACATCAGGACATATATTTCATTCTGATTTTAAGAAATTGAATCATGATTAACAATTTAGTTAATATTTTTTGTGGATTCATCGGAAAACAATGGGTTACTCATAAATGATGGGATATTTGAGAGTTTTTGGCAGGTCTGGTATGTCACACAATACCTCCTAGATCCTAGACATCCTAGATACCTCCTAGATTGTTTTTTTTTTAGGTACTATTACCAACTTTGGTTTGCCTGCATAAAACTCATGTTAAAACAAATAATAATATATAAATTTTAAAATGTAAATGATATATTATGCATATATATATATAAAAATATATATGGTCAAACAGCAATGTTTTTATTAATTTTTTTCAAAATAGTGTTAAAATAATTTGTGTGCATGTACTTAATTTTCATAACACTGTTAGACAAAGAAAGATATGTTAAAATCATGCAGCTGAGAATAATAGAAGGAGAATTGAGCAGCTGAGATAGATGGACAACAATGTCAGAGCCCGCATCATGAGTTCTCTGGGACCCAGAAAAGCACCTTTAGCAGAAACAGAATTTCTCAGATAGGAAAATAAACCTTGAAAAGTGCCTTAAAAACACCCCCACAAGAAAACTGGGCTTTCTTTAAAGTTTAATTTTTGTGCACTCCTTTTCAGATTTTCTTCAAATATTTCTTCATTTTCCTGTGATCTGTGTTCCGAGGATTTATTTTGATTTCATAACCCAATTTGACTTTATTTAATGCTCTTCAACATGAGCACTAGCAACATAGCACTGCCTGTAGCAGTTGTAATAGCTCTTGTAATAGCAGAAGCATTTGAACAGTCACCATGCAATATTTATCTTTATAAATGCCAATCATTTTACAGGTTCAGTATTCCAGACTTGATGGTTGGTTAATGATGATATTCCCAGCAGAACAGAAAATGGCAAGTCAAGACACACCATATGCTTAAATTCCTCAGTCTGTATGCACAAGTGATTTCCCATACCCCTAATGTTACTGTCATTTTAATAGGCTTTCACTGGAAAAGGACTTAAAGTGTCTAGATAAAGGACCTTTTCTATTAAGCTTCGCAAACTTATTGATTTGCTGCCTGATTATTCTGATCTCACTTGTAAATCTTGAGAAACTCCACTGAAGTCAAAAGGGTTTTATTACTGGGAGGCCAAATAAAGGCCCGTGCACACTGAGCAGAGACCAATGTTACTGCCTGTTCATGTAGTCAAATGAGACAAATAACTTTTGATACCTCCCTTCTCAGACCATGGTCACATGGGCTGTTCCAGCTGCAGGTGAACTTCCCCATTCCAATTGCTGTCACCAACAGCTGATGGTCACCTCCCAGGCAGAAACTAATCGTCACCACTTTAGCTATGTCAGCTTAAAAATGTCCAAACTATTAACAATATTAATAGTAAAAACACATTAAACATTTGGACAGAGTGAATGTTGTCACTGTAAAAGCAGAAATACTGGGTGATAAGGAAGAGTAATGACAATCACTGGTAGTAATATCTTCACCGAGCCCAGTAGAAGGATGAGCAGCCCATCTGACTGTAAGCTCTGCATCTTCTATTCTGTCCTTTGTACAAACAGCTTCTTTTACACATCTGAAAAAGCCAGTTGTGAACTTTCTCCTAAATTCACATATTTTTGCAAACAATTTTTTTATGTTAAAATCCTATCCAAAAAAATGGATTGCAAATGTTTATCTTTTAATGACAAAATTAAATGAGTTTAATGAATGCATGACTAAAGCTTTCTGATCCTGTCCAATTACCCCAGTTCATCCATCTTCAACAAGATTAGAGAAGAAAAAATGAAATAAGAGAGACAGCAAAGAAACAAATACCGTTTGCCCTGGAACAGATCTTATATTAACTTGCTTAACATAGCTGGAACAAAATCTTTTTGATTTTGTCATAAAAGACATTTCAATAAGACTTTAAGTAAAATGCATTTAATAAAATGCAGAAGGACTGTTACAGATGTCAATATCATCAACCACATCCACATTTGTAAATACACGATATTTTACAAAAAAAAAAAAAAAAAAGACCAATGTTAAAAGGATCAAATTCAAACTCATCTGGCTCTGATGCAGCCTGATGGTTGTTAATATAATAATAATAGTCTAAGTAGGAGATCTGAGTGCCAAAGAAATAGGATTTATATAGGATTTGCTTCATCTTCAGCAACGCATTTGATTGCAGTATATTTTAATTAAGACACCAGAATCCAAAATGCAAGTAACTCTCAGGCAGGCTGAATGGGGCAGCAACCAGTTGGTCTCCAAAAGCAGCTGAAAAGGAGGACATTCTCAGAGCAGATGTGCTGCAGTGAGGCTAATTCACAAGCCTATTCTATTTAATGTTTACACCTGGTAACAGGAGGAAAACAAGATTTTTACAGATGATACAATCTCCAGTTCTGACACTTGAAGGAGTAGGGTGCTAAATTGAAGAGGGCTACAAAAAGATTTGTGAGAGTGAATAAATCGCTGCAAACCCTGCCCTACACTGAGTCAAGCAGCTTAATCTATTTAACTTGTCAAAGACAAGCATTGTGATTTGATTATTGTCATAAATACCTTCAAAGGAAGCAGAAAACTGGTGCAAAAGAATGATCAGTCTAAAAGTCAAGTGTCCAAAAAGGCAAAAATTCAGTGCCTAGAAATTAAAGTTTGACAAATTTAGACAGAAATAGTGTGGACCTTTAGAAAAAAATATATATATATATACACTTTAGAATTACGTTCCAACTATATAGGCCCTTCACCACTGGAAGCTATAAATCTGTATTAGATTTTTTTTTTTCTAAAATATTTGCTTTAACTCAATCAAAGCTTTTAGACTAGAGCAAAAAATTAACTCTGTGTTGCATTGGGGAAAAAATCATCAAATATTTTATTTGCTGAAAAATTCCAGCTTGGATTGATCATACTTATTTTAAAATTCATGATGAATTAAGCTAATAAAAAAATCTGTATTTTATTTTAAGAGTATTCTTATTAAAAAAAAAAGAAATCTGGCATAGAATTCGCTCAGCTAACTTTGCCTATCTAAAATTGAATCTACTGTAAAATAGTTTGTAAAATTCCTTGGAAAGTCGGGCTCCTGAGAAAGCAATAGACACCCTCCAAGGATAATTCATGCCCTCTTAAGATAAATGTCTAAAAGAAAGAAGGTAACCACCTCCTGGAAACATCCATTTCACTCCATTGTATCAGAAAAAAATCAAGCTATCATTTTAGAAGAAACATATACTTAAAGCTAAAGCTAAATGAACTTCTTTGTTAGCCATTTGATTAATTTATTTTTGAGCTGTAAGTAAAAAGAGAGCAATTCCCCAAGTTATTCATTTTACAGTTAATTAACTTTGCCCACTTTTTAATTCTTGGCAACAAAGTTTTATATTTCTTCTTGCCTGGAAAAATGTATAAGGAAAACATTTTTTTTTTTAGCATAGCTCTAATACAATGGCTTGTGTTATGAAGGAAGTCAAAGTAGGTGATTTCAATGGTATATTCTATGTTTACCTCCTATAAATCTGTTACTGACTGCGAAATTCCACTCCAGAGATACCACTGAATCCATACAGTGCCCAGATATTTTCCACTGTTCCAGGATTATATAAACCTTTAATCATGTTCTTTCTTTCTGCTTTTCTTCTCATGGTTTCTGACCACTTCCATCAGTTTTTCCTTCGCTATGACGGCATTCCACATGTTCCTAGCTTTCACCTGAATAACTCTTCTACTGGTTGGCCAAGCCATCTTACTCTTCATTTCTGTACTACACTATCTTGACCAGCAGCCTATAACAGAGATTAATACATTTGGGTCAACAGCACTTTGCAGTTATTTAATTGCTATGTCAGATGTACTTTCCACAAGAGAGTTCTATTAGCAGTAACAGAATAGTAATGTCCTAGATGTGATATGATATGGGCATTGCAGACAAATAGTAACTTCTTAATAGTGGACACAGCAAATTGTCCCACATTCTGTCCAGATTTAGTCTTTTTAGTGTTGTGGGTTTTTTTTTATTTTTATTTCTGAAGTAATCTTAAAAATTACCAATGCTTGATCTACAAGAAAGTACCCAAATTGAACACCAGCAGTCACCTCTTACTGACAATTTTTGTATGTGCTGCAGTTACCATGGTACCAACCTGAGCCGTTGGTGTCTAAATATAGGGCAGGGTAAAGAATTTCTCTTTCCAACAACTAACAGAATGAAGTAAAAATTCCCAATGATTTTACTATTGCAATAATTTAGAGTACTTAAAATAACAGTCATTTCCATCATAGAAAGATTAAAATTTTAAAAAACATTCATCATAGCATAGCCATGATATTTCACCATTTTTAATGGAATTGATCTAAAAAAATGTATTTTCAAAATACATGTATGTTGACTACACTTGGTTGAAGATTGTGTTTGTAGCTGGTTGCATTTATCAGAATTAAACTGATTTATATGAATCATATATTTGAATAAAGAGTAATAGGAATTCATAAAAGTCAAACTGCACAAAGAAGTGCACAGAGATTGCTCTGCCTGCCCTGGTTCTTTTAAGAGAACGTCAAACCTGGCATCAAAGACAGAATAGTTTGAAAGAATTCAGTTCTTGCATGGTCCTTGCATGGTCCTTGCATCATTTATTTGAGGGATCACTAGGAATTCTGCCTTTCTTGGTGACTGCGGTACTTCCTCTGGCACAGAGTCAACTGCAGAGAACTAACTGGTAAAGTGAAAATTTCATGCACATCAGTTCTAATGGTATCACAGGTGTAAGGACTTTGGAAAGACACAAGGGCAACTCTTCAGATACAAAAAGCTAATTCAATTCCTTACTATCACGCAATCTACCTCATGTAAATAAAAGACCTGATAAATGAGAAGACCGTATCTCCAATCCACTGCAAAGTCTTCAGAATATCATTTCTATGCATTCCTGCATTGCTAAATTGTTGTTTGCAGCAGTGTGGACGTTCTGTGAGACTAAAACTATATTTGATGTGATTTCTAACAGAAACACTGTTCCAGTTCACTAACTATTGTATAATCAAGGAAAAAATATTACAAGGAAAAGCACATTCTAAAATGCCAGAACAACTGTGAATATTTAGAATGCAAATTTCATGTCTGTTATAATCCAAAATCCCTCCAACCACCAAGTCCAGATTCTCTGACTGCAGGGATGCTCAGCACGATATGGGACTGGGCTGGTATAGAAAGAGGCATTCGACACTTGAGAGTCTCCTCAGAGTGAGAGCAAAGAAAATATTGGGAAATTTCCAAAACATTTCTTGAACAAAATGTTGCTTCAAAGGCAGGAGTCTTGCTTGCAGAATCAATTTACTTTTAATTGATTAATCAAATATTTTTATTTTCTTTTCACTGGACAAAGAGCAAATCAAGATTTTACTATGCTTTCCAATTACTTTGCTACAAGCAATTTCATTTACATTAAACTAATGTTAGTCCATGAGACCAAAAGGAATGAATCTCAAATATCCAGTAATTCAGGCAAAATTTATCAATAAATCATAACTTGAATTTCAAAATTAAGGAAGATGGTTGTGCCTTTTCGAAACTGAATATTCTTGTCCAAAAGGACTTAGTGCCTTTAAAAGCAAAGATTTAAAGTCTCTCCATTATCTTATGAACATTAACCTCAAATGGGTCAAATCTAGCAGGGTAATGACCCTCTCCAACTCCCATTGAATTCACAGGATGAGATATAGTTAGGAGATCCTCCTAATCTTACATATCATGCCTCTGCTTTGATTATCAACACAAGATGATCTGCAACCTGACCTCCTTAGAGAAACACTGTCACTGTGACTGACATCGATGTAGTCACTGACACCAGCAGAAGGAAGGAGTTCACATGTATATTTCTAAACCAAGGCAGGGAGGAGTTAGAATATCATAGTCATAGTATTCACTAAGCTTTCAGGAAGGTATAAGAGCATATATATTCTAACACACATGACTGTCTATTGTAAAATGTGCTCAGTACTTCTGGTTGTGAGGCACTAAATTTCATTTTGATAAACTCTATCTCAAACAAAATTTTCTCTACCAAATGTTGGTTTCAGATTTTTTTTCTTAATTGTTTTAATGTTAAACTTTATTTTAAAATAATGGTCTGCAAAAAGATACAGTATTTACTATATGTTTAAAAAAATCTATTACCTTTTCTTCTGAAGGTTTGCCCTGTCCAGGGCTTCCAAAAGGGTTTTGTGTCAGATACACTTTTTTTTTTTTTCCAGTAAATCTTCCTCCACTTTTGTAGTAGTTTTAGTAGCTAAATTCCCTAAAAATTCTGTTTGTATTGACTGTGGTGCAGGTAAATGCATCTCTGGCAGTCATACTTGTCTTTGACTGCTCTGCATCTAAAAGCAGGGAGACTGTCTCCCCTGTACAATGTAGGAAACAAGAGCTGGACCCAGGAGTAGACTGCAAGTGGAAAGGCTGAAAGCAGGAAAAGGAACCTTGCCCTGAAGACTGGCAAGGGAAAAATGATGAATTAATGGAAATGGAGTCTACGCACTGCTCTATTGTCAACAAATACCCAGGAAAGACACTGATAGGCAATCAAAAACCTTCAGTATTGGCAAAATTAAACCTAGAAGTGCTTGATATTGTCATTTTATTTACTTCATCACTTTTATTAGCATTGTTAGCATAAGCTGCATAAGCATCAGTATATTTTACACAGCATACCGATAAGGCTTTTCCCATACATGTACACTTAAAACACAGGGCATTGCAAACGAGTTCAGAGAGTCTACCATATTTTCATTAAGTTCACATGAATTGGAAAAAAATATCATACAGAAATGAGAAGCTTACCTTTCCTCTCGTGAAATGATCATCTCCTTTTCTTACTAATTTCCTTCTGCCTGTGTCTCCCAAAAGACCTTGCAGCATGACAGACACATCTGCATCTGTTCCTGACCCAGGGGATGCTCCCGTAGTGATATAGAGGACATAGTTTTTCACTTTGGGAGGAGGAAAAAAGAAAGATGTACTAAAGCTGAACTATAAAAAAAAGTTAAGAAGCTTAATTAGTAAACAAAAATACAACAAATTACTATTATTATTTTTTTTCCTGCCCAAAGGGCAAATAAAATTAGAATGTTTAAAAAAGCACATAGAAGCACTGTAATTAAGATTTAAGAACCACTGTAATTAGAAATAACAAGCAGTTAATAACAACGGTTTGTGAGTGGGCCTGGAACACAGGGAAAAAGAAGAAGTGAAAGAAGATAATGAACACATCACCAGTTGTTACAGAAACATGTAAATAATACTCTACCACACACATGTATGTATTTAAATTTATAACACTCCTACAAAGTGTCTCTTTAAGGTACGAACAAAACCAAATTACTCCAAAAGCACAGCCCTGTTCTGAGCCTCAGTGGATTTAACTGAAACTGAGCTCAGCTAGAAAGAGGGCAACTTTGGTATTTCCTCTGGATCATGGTCCAGTCAGTCGTCTATTCCCCACACTGTACTAGTTCAGCTATTTGCTTTAGCAAACTATTACAGGAATGGTTGTGTATTCTCTGGTGACTCATTTTAATCCTTCATTTGTTTATAATAAGTATTCATTTGCACTCCAGGGAAATGCATAAGACACCGGTGGTCCTGCCCCAGAAGTAAAAAAGAAGCAACATGACCCAAACTTTCCATTAAAAAGGTAATGATTGTGGGAAAGAGGTAGAGAAAACAGTATCTGTCCTCCTGCTAAGTGCTCCTCAGAAACAGGAAGAGCACTCCTGATTTTAAACATCTGTGCTCCTTTAGAAAAAGAGAAAGTAGAAAAAGGCAAGGGGCCTTTTCAGGGAACATCCCAGCATTACTCTTCAGTTCACATTCACGGAGCTTCTGTGCAAGGGTCTTTCTTGAGGCTAGCTATGAAAATGTAGGAAAAATAGCATGCAATGTACCAGTTACTTAGGCTACTGAATGCAACCTTAGATTCCTGGAAAAAAAAATTAGAGGGGATCGGGATATTCTCATGGTAGAATATCTGTTCAGGACAAGAACTGCTGCATTCTTCCCTAAGCCTGGTTATGAATTCTCTTAAAGTATAGACAGCACACTAAAATAATCTAGTCTTGAGATGTTGAACACAGAACTCAAACAAAGGCTTTTTGAGATGTTTTACTACTGGGTCATAAGAGAATTCCTGTTTCTGGTGTTAGGGGCCATGGATGTCTTATCTGAAATTACACCATGAGACTTTATTTATTTGGTTTTCCTTTGTTTGCTCTGAGAGAGAACTAAATAATATAAGGAGAAAACATAACTCCAATACTGTTCAAAGCCCTTTTACCATGTGCATGTCTTACATGTCGCAAAATGATATCAATCAGATGTGGAAAGCAAAATGTGCAACTAAATAAACCGATTGAGACTTTTTGAAACAGTGAGTGGACTGCACCTAGTCATGCCTCACTAGTTAAAATGAATAGAAAGTATCTGCTAAATCCTTTGGACTCTTGTGAAAATCTTGACCAATTTTTTCCAATGTTTCTGATTTGCAACAAACCTGCTGGAAACGGCAAACCAGCTGTGAGAACTGGAAGTTCTGCCACAGTTAATCCTTCACCATCTGCAAAGTTGCGAGAGAAGGGAAATTCTAGAATATTTTTATTTTCTCTGTGTTGAAGCTTTACCTAAGTGGAGAACAAAAAGAAATAGTTGTAGTGTCTGCATCATGGGTTCTAATATAAACTATATCAGGAGACTCACTGCTCACAGATGAGAGAGAGCACATAATCGCAATAATACAGTAGAAGATAAAATAAATTATTCTTTTTGTTTTTTAAGAAACTGTCTTTTAAAAGGGATGGAATAGAGACTTTCCAAAATAAAATGTTATCAACATTATTGCTGTAGAGATTTCTGTAGGGGGAATAATGTTTTGGAACAGTTCTAAAAGGTTCCTTTATGTAACTTATTCATTGAGTATTTGAGTGAAAAAGAAGGGTTGATAGGCCCCTTTTAGCTTTGAGNGCTGTAGAGATTGCTGTAGGGGGAATAATGTTTTGGAACGGTTCTATGTAACTTATTCATTGAGTATTTGAGTGAAAAAGAAGGGTTGATAGGCCCCTTTTAGCTTTGAGAAGTGTCAGTAACATTTTTCAGTGTTGAATGTTTTCTTATTCAGTGTAGCTGGAGAAAAAAATGGGATTCGAGCATAACATATATATCATCTATACATATGTATCATACTGATTATAATACTAAATATTTTGAATACCTAAAAAAAAAGTGATAGAAGTTTTGCTATCAGGAAATTAATTTTAACAATGAAGCTTCTTCCACTATGGAACTGCCACCTAAACAAAAAGACAGAAATTATCTCTTCTCTAAATTACTTAAAGCTAGACCAAAGAATGAAAGTATTGAGCAGGAAGGAACCCTCCTATGAATAGGGAAAAGACCTACTCTTACATTTCTTTATGTCAATATACTACCTTTTAAAAATGACCAAACATTTAACCCAATAAGTTCACCATATTCTGTTAGCAATACTCTTTGGTAGATGGTAGGTTTATTTTTGTCTTCAGAGAGCTCCTATTATTGTTTCATGATGACAGATACATTGAACCCCCCCCCATTTTTTCTCTGAAATGAAGTACAAAAAATAGTGCGAAGTTAATACCATTTCTCTTTCGTACTAACATATACTTTCCTGAAGTTTCTTTAAATTCACATTCCATTTACTATGTTATATTTCTTCAAAAATAGAAAGAGGTAAGAATAAAGTTGTTCTTATCTCTGAGCTATTACATTTCCCAGAAATAAAGCATATCTTACTTTTCTTTTTTCTTTTTTTTTTTTTTGGTCTGGGCAGTCTGTTATAATGGTTTCAATTTCTTCACAAATACCAAGAGAATTATTTTGAATTGATGGTTATAAAAGTGAATTCTGAATCTGAATATGGAATTCAACCCATTTGAGTATCTGCATTTCCTTGAGATAGAAAGGGGAAATCTCAATGAAGTCTAGTCTTGTAAAATGAAAATAAAATAGCATAGAAATTACCATCCTGGTTCAGACCAACAGTATAAATAGATTGCTAACCTGTGTTTAATAATAGATATTATTCCCAACTTAGATATTTCACACAAGGATTCAATCAGTCCTGCTATGAAATCTATAAAACAATGGGGGAATACATATCACAAAGCAGAAAAGGTATATATTTCTTTCTCTTTATAATCCTATCTGATGTAAATGTGGATATTTTCTTTATCTATCTAAACAAAGCTGTTAATATTTTTTTCTAATTCAGGACTGAGTCATTGCTTTGACCTAATGAAAGAAAGCAGGCTAATAGATGTCACCGTTTGCAAGCGTCAAGTTTCTCTCACATTTCACTGTGATCCATTGTCTCCTATAATCTCCAAGAAGCAGACTTAATTTTACCAATACATTTGTTACTAAGGAATATTTTATCTAAGGAATCTAAGGAATCTAAGAAGACAAAATTAACAACCTGCCTACCAATTAAATATCAGGAGGTTCAGCTCTCTATTTAATATCACACATCAAAGATGAAAATTATTTTTTCTCTGATTTTTAATGAGAACAAAATACAAATATTATAGGGAAAAATGTAGTTGCAGTTTGAAAGACTATGATCCTTTCCCTTAGATTTCTTTTCATTTTGCCAGTATAAGAGGATAAAGATATTTTTTGTATAGTGGGTGCCACTGTAATTTCAGAGTGATGCCAGATTTTAGCTTCAGCATCTTGGACATCAGAAGAAAAAATGTCACTTTTGCTGTTCACTTCTTTTTTTCACATGCCAACTTAAATGGCAGATATTTTCATCAAAAGACATTTCTAGTGTCTGACTTAATTATTTGCCTTGGATCACTGGGTCCACAACATGCAACAGCCAATTTGAAATTATGTAAATACTGCCATGAATGCCTGTGGCTACAGTTCTGAAAAGAGGCCTCTGGATATGCTAAAGATAATGGCACATCCATGTACATGCCATCTAAAAATCCACTTACAAGATTTACAAGATTTTTATTATTTAAAGCTATCTATCTAATAAATTTTTTGAATACTCTCTGAAGGTAGCACACCACAAGTGTTAACAAATCCAGTTAGTTACTTTTGTAAATTTAGTATTATGCAATTTCAAACAGAAACTGTATGTAATAACCATAGAATATACAAAAAAAGAATTTTACAATAAATGCGTAATCTATAATTATGATTAGTTTTTTACCTCATGGCAATGCCAAGCCCCTCCTTCTCCAGATTCTTCAATTTCTAGGCGAACTTTGTGTATAGTACGGAATTTCTTACTTAGTTCAATTGAAGTCTCGTAAATCTGTTCTTTTTTAAGAGATCCTTTGGGAAATGTGATGGAATTACAGGTACCTTTTTCACCGCATACAGTCAGAGACATCTTAGGACTAATGGAACTAGAAGAAACATCAGTAGTTGTGACAAAGACATCCCAAGTTCCTGTTGAAGCAAAACAATCGGAAATAATTAATGGGTTGACTGAATGCCCAAAAGAATACAGAAAATAGTAACAGGGTGAGTTAGCGAGTGACTAGAAACTCAAATATACCTCTGCATTGAAACAGAATTTTGAAATATAATAAATTCACTGATTTAGTGCACACAGAGAGAAACAGATCTGGACACTGGCCTTTTTGTAGTGATAGGTGATCCTTTAAAGATGGTACAATCTAACAGGACCATGCACATAAGACAGCCCTGTCAGAAACTTATGAATGTTAGTTAACTTTAAGTTCTCATAAGTTAGAAAGTTACATGTTAGAAAACTGCAAAGGGCCATGCCAATTCATTGATCTCTTTTCCCTCACAAATGTTTCATCTAACTATTTTAATCTTATTTATAAATCATCAACACTCAAAAGTAGATATTATCCACTATCAGATTATCAGGTTTGCCTTTTTTTTTATTTCAATTGTTTGAAGAACAATTGAAACTGGAAAGAATATTTGCTACAGATATTCTTTAGCATGGTGTTGATGAGATTAGCTGGTCTAAAACTTGAAATACAACATATTTATCACATGTAACCAAAATTATCACTCCAGTAAAATATAAAACTTTATTTATCTGCTCTGTAAATAAGATGTTTATTGGGAAATTTTAGTCATGGATTTTTCTACTTTAGGGAAACAGAAAACACTCAAAACCAGAATTTTACTTTATAAGAAAAATGGAAAATAATATTGAAAAGGAATAACAATTAGTGTTTACACTAATGATCTGCTTTGAAGCGCTTGGTCTTTTTAATACTCTAACTGAATTGAAAGTCATCTAAAGGCTCATAAGCACTACAGACTCAGAATAGGTTCCTGGGCAATTTCTGTGATTGTGTAATGTGTTCAGTTAAATTTCTCATTAACAAGTCATTTTGGAGGACCTGCCAAAAATTCCCACTGACTAAAACTGATTTTAACATGTTCATTCAGGGTAACAGAGTATATGGAATTCTCAGGACTCATCAAGACCATCATTTCAATTTAAAAAATCATGACTTCTACAGAGAGGCTTTTATATCCTGGGCTGATGCAGAATAGAGCACAACTGATTTTTATTAAGATTACTGAACTCTACTTATGCCAAGTAATCCAGAAGTTGCTTTTAATAATTCCAACTAGTTGTATTATAAAAGTAAAATAAAGGCTATTTTACTTAAAGTAATGAATATTGTGATTTTTCTGAGTTTATTGCTATATTTCTCCTGCAAAGTCCAGCTTTATAATCACCATGGGAAAATTCTTACATTCTGGTGAAAATTACTGTAAATAAATTTTTATGAATTTAGAGCAGGTGAAGATCCATACTGTAAATTCAGAACTCCATGAAGGCAAAAAATTGGCATTCACATTTCTTAAAGTGATGTAAAATAGCTTCAATGGTTATGATTTCATGACTAATCATAAATAGCTATCATTTTCATGTCTATGAGCATTAAAAATAAATGAAACCAAGGATATCCATCAAAAAATGGAAGTGGAGTGAAAATTCGCCATATTCCCAGTGACATAATTCAAGATGTCTTAGCTTCATAGTACTAAAATAGCCTTTAAACTGTCAATGAATAATTGCCTAGGAATACGGACCTGGAAGTATTATCTATTGGATCATAAAGTCCAATTCTCTACTACTATGTTAACTATATCATATAATCCCTTTCATTTATTTGTCAAGATGTAGTTTGAAAGCAGCTAGTTTAAAACTTTTTAGTCAAGTCTTAAATACAACAATGGTAAAATTTCACTCTCTCTTGCTTATAAATATTTTAGTTTTCACAGAATGGCATTAATAGATTGCTAGAACACATTTATTTTTATGTAACTTCATCTGTTAGCTTAAATAATTCTTTTCCCTCCTTGCTGGGTAAACCGCCGTTAATGTGATAGATCATAAGTGCATCCATTTTCAGCCATTAATCTGCTAGTCTAACTACACTAAGCTTTTTCAATATCCTTTCTTAAGAAATGTTTGCTGCATCCCTGATCAGCATCTTATATCTGCTTTACAACTATGTGGGTATGAACAAGGCTTTTTGGACACAAGTGATCATAATTGTTCATAGCACTCCAAGTGAACAGTCACTGTTTCTTTGTAGAACAGCATTATTTTCTACCTTTACGGATAATGCCTCAACACCTGTAATGTCACAGTCATTTTACTCATAACCACATCACATTACTCTCTCAATATTATCCTGTGATCACATAAGAAGCCCAGGTATTTCTCCTACTCATTTCCCATTAACGAATTCTTACAGCAAAAATTGTTACAGTGGAGATATAGAGACTTTTTTTTTAGATTCTTATCTACTATTTAGGTTCCTAATTTCCAAATAAAACCAACATAAATTAGGATTTGGACCCAGTTGTGTTCAAGCTTTGTGGTACAGAATTCCATTCCAATGCTTTCCTTCCAGTTTTCAAGGTCTTTTAAGTTTACTACACAACCTCTTAATGCTCCTAATAATATTTCTTGACTTTTTTAGCATCAAGAAATTTCATTAGCATGCCCATTCTCCCTTCTCTAGCTCATCACAATTTTCTACTACTTTCTAATTATTACCTAATAGTTTCCCATTAAGCAAATAAAATGAGTATTGAAGTTTAGGCACATTGATGTCACTGCATTTCTGCTACTGTGAAAGAATATTTCTAAAACGTATCAGCTTGTCAACATTGTTTCTCAATATATCTTTAATAAACTTGCAATGAAATTCTTCTCATTTCCCACTATCTCTGTTATCTTAACTATCCTTTGAAGAATATTCTAAAAATTTCATATGATTGATTACAAAGTCCATAGTCACCAATATTATGCTTTCCATTTTTAAAAAATAGGTAGTGTATTTGCTGTTTTCATGTCACCTCTTTTGTCTTCATAAAATTATTTCCTGACTACCAGATCTACTATTCCATTTCCGAATTCTTTCATATTCTTTCAGTACAGAGACTCTTTTGTTTGACACTGTGAGATTGCATGAAACTTTCAGAGTACCATTTGTATTTGGTGATTTCCAATTGCTTTATTCCCATGAATACTTTGGCTTTGCTTCCCTTGCCAGCATTATGCATCCTCACTGGAAGTAAAGTGTTCATTTAGGGATTTTAACTACTTCACCTTTGTCTCTGCTGTATTGTTCCTGCATAGTCACACATCTTTCCTTGTTCATATGTTTCCTTATTTACTTTATAAGCAAATGGTTCAGAAGCTTTGCTATTTGTTTTAATTCTCTTATAAAGTCTGACTCAGTTTGACATTTAGTAATTCCCACTGTATACTTATGCTTTCTGACCTCTAAGGTGTAATGCTCTTTGCTAATCAGTCTTTTTTTCTATTTCTTTTAGGCCTTATGCTTACTTGTGATATTCTTTCTGAAGTTATTATATATCAAGAACAGAAGTGATTTTGAATAGATAACTGAATGTTACTAATCATAGGCTTGAAAAATATTGGCAAATATTAGCAAGCCTGAACTCAAAATTTTGGGGACTATGTGTGGGAAGTGGAAGAAGGAGAATATTGTCGCATAGCTATATTCAAATAATAGTTAAGGTTTACAAATAAGGATGCAAGTTTTCTCACACTTTTTATATTATCAGCTAACAAAGACTGATGCTCTGCATTAACCTCAAGAGAAGCTTGCCTCATTTAGGGCACTAATGGCACAAAGTTTTTACAAAGTTTTTTACAAACTGGGAATATTTACAATTATATAATACAGATATTTCTTATATAAAAATTCCGACTATTTTCATGAAACTAGCTAGAGCCCACTGATCATCATATGATTCTCTTGTCTCTGCAACATTATTTTTATATTCTATTTGATGATGAAAAATGTCTACTACTTGACCAAAAATAGATATCTAAATAAGAGAATACATCCTACTATCTGTGACTGCAATTATGCATAATATTAAAATCTCAGAGCATAAAATGGAATATCCACGAACATATAAATAAATGTAGATCATTTTACAAAATTGCTGACTGTTGTTACACAACTTTGGATTAGTTAACATAGGCTGATCTACTATTTTTAACTTAAATTTCAAAAATGGACCTAAAACAACATTTTATGTCTCTAAAATGGACGTGTGAAAAAGCAAAGAAAGCCAGCGTTAGAACAAAGAAGAGAAGACATGTTCTCAGTTGTCCAAGTTGTTAATGTCTAAGTTCTTTCGAAGTTTTAGTCCTCTTCTTTAAATATTTAGAATAGCATATTGGGTTCTGGTCAAGTAACTATTTGCAACAACTCATGACATTGATATAAGTAAAAAAGAAAACTGCAAATAAAAGCGAAATGCTTTTGCAAATATGTGAACATAAGGGAAAATTTCATTCTGCTAAAAGAAGAGATTTTGTATTGCTTCTTGTGATTTCATCAGTGTTGCAGGAGCCTTCTGCTCTGCATTGGCTGCCATATGGAGCAACCTACCTCTTTCTGCTACAACTTTTTACAAGCCTCAGCTGAAAATGTATTTTCTTCGTCGCCTCCATCACTTAATCTTAGTGTTTATTCTCTGACCATTTTAACTCTATTTAACAGTCTTGGAAAGAGTTTGGTGAGACAGTTTGTCTGAAAGATGCTATTCACATCTAAGCTATATTTCTGTATGGTTTTTTTTAGTCTTAAACATCACCTGAAAAAGTACAAATTACAATTAAAACAAAAAGGCTGATCAAGCTTTGATGATTCTAGACCTTACCATGAATCTTCCCTGTCAACATCCCGTTTTTGACTTTTCCAAGAAGTCTTAGCATTCGTTTCATCTGTGTATCACCAATTTCGCTGTCTAACCATTGTTGGCATAAAAACACATATTGTCCATCAGTCTTGCCTGATTCATGGATGATAATTTGGTCCAGATACCATCCAGCTCCATAACCCACATTACTGTGCTCAACAAGTACTTGGCTTAAGAGTCCAAGGTCTATTGCTTTCAATTCAAACCTACTAACCTGAGAAAGAAAAGGCAAAATGAACATCATAAAACCGATTAATTCATTCATTTTAGAAACATCCTTATGAATATTGTTTGGAAAGACAGATTCCCATTCATTTTAGGAACCTATTTAGCAAGATTATGTTTGGAAAGATAGATTCCTTTCAGTCTGAAGTACTTTTTTTCTTCCTGATAGTAAAGAAAAAAACATACAGGAAGTTATCTTTGGAGAATTTGTCATTCATAAATATATGGGTCTTTGAATACATGCATTTTCCATTCCTCATTATCAGTATATCTCAGGTTCTATTACAAAAATTATCCTAAAGAAGTTTGGGTGGAGAGAAACCTCAGCACATTACTTCATCATTTACTTACAGGGGTCTAATAAAAATGGTAGCAAGGCTCTGAAGTTTCTGCTTTACCTGTAGCTCATAACTGAACCGGAGAGAGTGCCTGAAATGTCAGAACACACCTGGTAAATGGAACTTTGACTTAAATAAGGCACTTTTTATTTTAAAATTTTCAAGATCTTTTATATTCTAAGTCTTTTTTTTTCAGATGGGAAGTGTATTACTCTACTCTGGACCGAAATACTGACACTGTTGATGACTGTGCAAACAAAGGATGATACTGACATTAGAAAGTATAACTAAGGCTGTGCATACACACCAGAAAGAATTGATGTGCTCTTCAGATGTAAATAGACATCTGTTTAAATATTGCTAGCGCTACCAGTAAACAGAAGCTAAATGGCAACAGCACAAGTGCATGTTGGGATGAATAAATTATACGAGCGAGAGAATGAATGTGTTCTGTGCAGGAGAGAATATGAGTGAGTGGGCAGATACATGGGCATGTGTGTGGGTGACATTAAAAAAAAACAGATGGATAGTAGAAACAGACGCTGTAATTTTTATTTGTTGCCAACCAACTTGCCACCAGGCAGGAAAAAAGCATGAGGAGCAGAAAGCAACAAAAGAAGAGACAATTTTTAAAAAGAATTATGTTTTCTGGTCCCTTCCCCTGCCTGTGTGGAACTGTTCTCTACAATGTGCTCAGAAAAAAGAAAACCTCAGAGTTATTATTCCTATCACAGCTTTAGGATTTCCAGCATTCTTACCCTGACATATCCATGATCTCCCCAAACAGTTACCATGGCAAGTTACGGACCTTCATATAATTCATAAGTAGCTCAAAATAGGATAGAACTGTGAGAAACAGAGCTTGAAAATAACTTTTTGGGAGCACGCATTGCTTTTAAATTTTATTTTCTTTAGTTCCAAGCCAAACATCTTTTTTTTCTAGTTTACATGACCCTTGACTTAGAGGAAATAACCTATATTCCTAGTTTTTATGGTCCTTCACACCTAACTCCATCTGAAGAAAGGATCTATCATTAGTCTCATTCTTTGTGGTAATAATTAACAGTCATTAGACAACAGTGGTCACAATCACACATTGTTGTCATTGATATATGATTATATATATTATATATAGTATAGTATATCATAATAATATATTAGTATAGTATAGTATATCATAATAGTATATTAATTAGCTACTCCTTCAGCATTAGCAAGTATGTATTTTTGGTTTATATCATTATTTTTTCTTTTTTCCTCCCTCAGCGTAAAGACATTTGGGATGACATTAAACACACTACTGGAAGCATAACCAATGAAAAGCAAAATCATTTTATTTAAATTGGCTTGCCTGATTTAGCAACAGTCTTAGGTAGGCAAAATTACAATTCTCCACTTACTTAATCCATTATGCTGATGAAAAAGTTAAACTTATAATTGCTTAAATAAATATAAACTAGACTTACTTTTTGCAATATTTAAATCAGTTTTATGCTTCCCCCCCCTCCATAATTTGCTGATATTGTTGTCTTGTTTGTCCTCATATTCAAGAGTTTTATCAGTCAAGGAAGATCCCTTTTTTCCCTACATCTGAAGGTTTCTTAATTTTGTCTTCTCTGACCATTCTTTCCATATTTTCCAGGGATATTGCTGATATAATCCTGTCCCTTATGACAATCTGCCATTCTCATCCCTTCCTTCCATCTCCTATTCTTATATACTGTCACTAAAACCTCATTCTGACCTTTTTATACGTCTACTTCTTGTAAAGAGAACCACTGATAGTATTATGTCAGAACACTCATCCACTATTCTGTCTGCTACAGCTGCCACTAATGTATTTCTAAGGAAGAGCTTAAAAACAGGTAGATTGTACACAGAGATATTGCTTGAATATAAAAGAATAAAGAGAGAATATAGAGATATTCCTGAGTATGAATTTATGAACTCTCCCAGGCTTTAGCAATTTGTGGGTCAGGGATATCCTGAGCAGAGACTGTGTCTTTCTACTTAAGAGCACTCAATGAAATTGTCTTCCATGACAGTGTACAGTGGCTTTCTTTCAGCCTACATACATTTCACCATCTGCAACATCTTTGGCACAAAGTGTCTTGGATTAATTATATTCTATGCAAAGGAGAGAAAATAATTCATGGTCCCTTCCAATAAAAATGTAGGCACATCAGATTAAATTACAATACGCAAGGTTTACACAGATTATAGTGCTACATGATATTGCGGACGCTAATGATGTTTAAAAGAGATTATAAAAATTCATTAAGGAAAAATTTGTCTATTAACACTAGGATATCACCTCTGATTAAAGAATATACTTATCTGGGAATCACTAAAGGCTATGTGAGCAGTTTGGGCAGTATGTTTCTCCTGTTTCTTCCCTGCAGTCTTCCCTGGAAGCTTGCAATTAACTACTGCAAAAGGGGAAATCCCAGACTTGTTAAGTTTTTGTAGTGAACCAATGCAGCCACCCTTATATGTTTCTATGTTTGGTAAAATATTTTGACATTAGAATGCAAATAAAGAAAAAAATGTCTAATGATAACTAAGGCTAGCACAGCAGTGGAACAGATTGCCTAGGAAAGTATCTCAGTCACTAAAGATCTTAAGAAAACCTCATAAAATAATTATAGAGGATCCTGACAGTGCACAGTGATCAAGAGAAAGTTCTCTTAAAAATCACACCTAGTCATACCCAGGTTGAGTCCAGGATATGTGTGAACATATACAGGTTATTTTGTAGGACATTAATGTTAACTGGCTCAGTTTGTCCACAGAATCTTCCCTTAAGATTTAATCTTAAGATCCCCTTAAGATTCTTTTGAGCAATTATAATTTAACATTGACAGACATCTTTATGTGTTTACAATTCTATTTTTAATCAGTTAATTAACATTAACAAAAACACTTTAATTGTCTCAGCTATATATGGACAGGTCTTTTAGAAAATAGATTTTAAAGTAAAAGTCATGGGAAAGAGCCCTAGTATTTTACTTCATAACTCAGAGAACTGAATATTAAGCCACAGAAAGTTACAGAAAGTTATATATATCTGTATATAAAAATATATATGTATGGGTTCAGTTCTGGTTTCTACAGATACTGATGCTTTGTGTTTTTAAACTTGTTGCTACTGGCACTATTTTTAAATTCTAATCCAAACTGAGGTAAGATGCCTATAATTGATTAGTAAGTGGCACATTTTCTCCCCACATTACTGCAGTGTCCTGTCAATGTACTTGATAACTGAGAAAAAAAAGGCATTGGAAGACAATAGTAACAAGAAACACATTAAAAAGGTGAGTAAAATTTTTCAGTACTAACCTGTCCTCTTTCAAAAAATGAGTGCCTTAGTCTCCGTCTGCAGGAATCACCTTTTTCTCCAAAAACTGTGATGAACACCTCTGCATCAGTACCTGATGCAGGTAAGGTTCCCGTATGAACACTGATTAAATAAAGCACTTCTGTCAATGAAACAAGACATTACCAAATCAGTCTATTTATCAATGCAGCTACCAAGGGTTAAAAATAAATTTATTCCATGGAAATGATTAATTTCAAGGCCAAGGAATGAAGAAATGTTAATTGAGATTGATGTTCCATCTGAGATGTATATAGTTGTACAGCTACTTCATAACAACACAACAAAATGTTACGCCTGAAATGTTCTTTATGAATCCTTGTAACAATCTATGCTCATACTGCAAAAAAGAAAAATGTTATCTTAGTTCTGGAGTCTTATCCTGAGGCCACTGAAATCAGTTGAAATAACCTAACTGATCTTATTGGACTTCGTAGCAAGTCTTGAGTTCTTTTATTAGTTAATGATCTTAAATTTAAAATTTACAAATTGTAATAACATTTTGCAAAAGGAAAAAAAAAAGCACAGAAATAATGAAATTGAAATCCATTTTTTGTTCTGTATCAGCTTCGTTCTTTTTTAGCCTGGCAATTACATAATTACAGCTACTATCAATTAATTTGGTCAGGAGAAATGGCTCATCTATTATTCATATATATTATTATTATTCACCACAAAGGATTGCTTGCTATGACTTTTGGCTGATGAGTTATGTAGTACATATTCCTTGAGGCAGCATGACAAAGATATCTTTACATGGGTTCTGTAACCGTTGTGAGGAATTAAATAACAGGCTACTGAGATACAAATCCACTTGCAGGCTACCTTTCAACTGGATGGTGAAAGGGGATACTTTGGATGTCTTATTTAAAGACTCTATTCATAGAGCATAATGAATGAGAGCTTTTTATAAATATTGCTTATAACCTAATCAGAACAAAAGAATACTTATCTGATATTTTGAATACAAGGATAAAATGAAACAGAGCTACAGTAGGTGAAAAGAATCTGGAGAAAACTTTGGGGTTTTTTTTGCTTATGTGAATCTTGCCATCATGAATTTGAGGGTGCCTTTTTAAAATGTGCAGTTCAGTTTCTCATCTCATGTAAATTGCTCTTTTTTCAAAAAAAAAAAGGAAAGAAAAATATATATATATTAATTGAGGTTTGTATTTTGTTGGACTTTCAAACTGGTACGTAGCTCTGTAGAAACAATGTGTCATTTTCTTTAAAATTGAAAAAGTAAAGAACAATACATGTTAGTAAAGACCCCACGGATCACACAAGGGTTTAGTCAAGCCTTTAGAAATTTGCCTTTGAGCATTTTTTTTTCACAAAATGTCCATTTTATTTATTGTTTTAGGCAATTCATAGCTTTTTGTGTGTGGCTGTGCATTTTCTTGTGTATTTATTTCTTAGTTCAACAGCATACCCCTGAGTGGTGTCTTATCTGGTCTGACTGCTGCTAGCTCTGTCACAGTCTCTGACCCATCTTCTCCAAATAGAGTCTGGGCTTCAGTGCAAAAGCCCAAGTCTTCTTTAGTGTCCAGGTCTTTCAGACGAAGCTGCAGGCAAAAGCAGAAAAAGAGATTTATATATTTTTTTTCCTGAAATATTTCATTTCTTGTTTCTAACCTAACAGAAACTGACATTTCTTCCTAAAATTAACATACGCATACACGCACACAAATTCTCTCTAAAGGCTACCTGATTCTACATGAGGGCTACAGTAGCTGCTGCATGGCCCTGATTCTGCAGCCTGGTACAGTGGAGGGTGCAATTTAAATTGATCTGTGCATATCTTCTATTTTAGAATTTTAAATGAATGAATACAATTACAGTAATTAGTGCAAACCTATTTTCCTAGGTCTTTTATTTTGCTCCTTTTTATTTGTTTAGATGTGCCTTGCTCTATCACAGCTAGGATTTTCAAAGCTGACAAGAATTAGTTACCCAATGACCTTAGGAGTTCCCAGCCGAAGAAGGCACTTGAATCTTAATGAATACCAACAGAAAAGTTTATGTACATTCCACCTTGGATTTTGGAGATGGCAAGATAAAGTTGCAGATTTATGGTCAGTTTAAGCTAGCCCAAAGCCTGAGAGGAATATGTTGACTTTAGCTGCCCATTACTGCTTACCTCCTTTTCACCAGCACTGGTGCTTTTTGACACCAGGTACTGAAACAGATCAGAAAGCTGACACAGCTGAAAGCTGCGTTTCAAAAAAATGTGTTAATTCTGAAAGCTGTCTCAGCCACATTAACACTAGTAGAGGCACAAGGAAGGAATCACCAGATAGGGCCATCTTGCAGGAGCATCATGCACTTTGCTGTGCACAGATTGAGGAAGCTCAGTTGTGAGGACCTGCTATCTTAGGTACTCACAGAGTCAGTGTGTGCATGAGCTATCCTAGATCAATACATAAAATATACCATAAAAACATATCAAGCACACACAGAAGCTTTTCTGGTAATTACAATATTCAAGGTTGAACTTGATGCATAGTTATTATCTAAAAAGCCACAGAAATGGTTTCTTCAGACTTTTGAATCTCTTTGTACAGAAATATTATATCCAAGACATTAAAGAAAACAACTGTCATGTTACCAAGATACACAGAAATTGAAAATTCTTAGGCAGGGATTCACAAAATTACTTTAGTCACTTACTACCATGCTGGAACAGACAGCAGCAGCAAAATAAATAAGCTATAACAAATGAATAATTATATAATTGAAATTATTAGAAATTTGAAAGTTCCAAGGTTAAGAATTTGCAGAACTTGCTTACTTTTACTTAGGAATACAACAACTGAAATGTTCCAATCCTATTTATGCTATATGCCCAGTGCCTTGCAAAATAAGGCACAAGGCCTCCAGATGAAAGAAAGCAATTTCCCAGCATAATTTTCAGAGCCAAATAGGTAGTTTCTGGAATGAACAAGAGTGATTTTATTTAGATAGTATTAAATTGCACAAAAATTGCAGCCATTTGTGCACCTATTTTTGCACCAGTAATAAATGGATTTGTTTACACTCAATATCTAACTCCCTCACATACACAAATATCCTCTCTAACTCCCATCAGTATAAATGTATCTAACTAAATATCTCTAAATATCCAAAACTCTTATCAGAATTAAAATTGCACTAAGAGTTAACTGTATATGTAGACAATTGAAGAAAGTGGACTGAAAAAAATAAGTTGTATAAATTTATGTAGGCTCTGGTTTTATTTATGAAAATAAAAATAATTTTGTCCTTTATTTCTGGGACGGGAGAAATTTTATTTTAATTAAGGTAATCTATCATTTCAACAGTATATAAACTTTGGAAATTACAGAAAGCAACTCGATTTTAACTAAGGTTGGGTCATTTTGGAGACAGCAGGAAAAACTTTGGCATTCTGAAGGCGCTTTAAACCTAAGAGAAAATGATACAAACAGTAGTGAACAGTGAAACAGTAGTATATTGTAGCGAAAGGAATTTAGGGTTTTATCTTCTTTTTATCCTTTGTGGCTGCATCTGTAAACCATGTTTTTGTGAAATTTCTGAAACTGGCTACTCCTACTTTCATTTAAGCAGAACGCAAGGAAGATAACTCTTCCTTCTTTTCAGTTAGGGCATTTGGTTTGACCACGGATCCACACTGCACTTACACATACTGACTCTTACAGTTTTGCTATGTCCTTATGTCTGTATTTTTAATACACTGTGAGAGTCTACTCAAATAAGCCAACTTGTTATGTTTTAGGTTATGATTCCATGTATAAATAATGTATTAGTAAATGAGCAATAGATATTATAAGCACGAAAAGTATGTGTTATTGTGGCTTAACTTGTGGGATGTAAGTGCATCAGTTGAGGAGAGTATATACGGTCTATAGCAACCTATTGACTTGTTGGAGACTGCAACAATTTATAGCTACTAATTAACCATTTACTAAGTGACTATTGAAGTACTTAAAAGCATACAAATATTTAAAAGTATAAATCACTTAACTCTTTGTAGGCGGTTTGTTTTCAGAAGAAAATTAAGCATATTTTTATGCAGAAACAAACTTAGATTTGTGAAGTTCCTGTCATGTTTTGAATCATCAGTTCTGGAAACCAAAGTCTTATGTTAAATCACTTAATGGATATAATGAGAGTAGTGCCAACATTTTTGCAGAGCTTCATCAAATGATCTGGAGAAATGTATTTAAGATGAGAAATTGTTTTTTCGTATTTACCTGTTTCATTCTTGGAGCCTGAGCTGAACAAAATTACAGAATTACAAAATCAGGTCAACCCCTAATCTGCACTGGTGCCTGGGGTTATTCCTCCCCAGGTGCAGGACCCTGCACTTGTCCTTGTTGAACCTCGTGAGGTTCCTCTCTGCCCAACTCTCCATCCTGTCTAGGTCTCTCTGAACGGCAGCACAGCCCTCTGGAGTGTCGGCCACTCCTCCCAGTTTGGTGTCATCTGCAAACTTGCTGAGCGTGCCCTCTGTGCCCTTGTCCAAGTCATTGATGAACAATTGAAGAGCACCAGGCCCAGCACTGACCCTTGCAGGACGCCACTGGCCACAGGCCTCCAACCAGACTCAGCCCCATTTATCACCACCTTCTGCGCTCTGCCATCCAGCCAGTTTTCAATCCACTCCACAGTCCACTCAGTCCTCTGGTACCTCCCCTGCTCTCTATGACCGCTGCCAGTTCCCTCAGCACTCTTGGGTGCCCATCCAGGACCATAGATTTATGAGTGTCCACTCTGCCTAAATAATCCCTAACTCAATCCGCCTCAACCATCGGAAAGTTCTCTTCTCTCTTGGTTCTCTCTCTTGTTTCCAGGCTCAGTACATTGGGGGTTACCTTAGCAATAAAGACTGAGGCAAACAAGGCATTTAGTAATTCTGCCTTCTCTGCATCCTCTGTCACCAAGCCACTCACCCATTCAGTAGCGGCCTCACATTTTCCCTAGTCTTCTTCTTGCTGCTGATGTATTTGTAGAAGCCCTTTCTGTTGCCCCTGACTTCTCTCACTAACTCTAATTCCAAATGGGCCTTGGCCTTCCTCCTTGCATCCCTGCATTCTCTGACAATGTTCCTATATTCTTCCCATGTTGTCTGGTCCTTTTTCCACATTGTGTGCGTGCTCTTTTTCTCATTGAGTTTACCCAACAGCTCCTTGCCCATTCACACAGGTCTCCTGCCTGCCTTGCCTGACTTCTTTCTCATAGGAATGCACCGAGCTGAGCTTGGAGAAAGTGGTGCTTGAACAGTAGCCAACTCTCCTGGCCTCCCTTTCCTTCTAAGACCCTTGCCCAGAGGATTCCTCCAAGGAGCTCCCTGAAGAGGTCAAAGTTAGCTCTCTTAAAGTCCAAGGTTGCAATCCTACTTCTTGTCCAGCTTCCTCCTCGCAGGATTGTGAACTCCATCATCTCATGATCACTGCAGCCAAGACTGCCCCCAACCTTCTCATTTCCCACGAGACCATCTCTGTTTGTTAGTATCAGGGGACAAAATAGTGGACAATGAACACACTGAGAAAAAAAATACGAAAAAACATACTCCTCCTTTATCTTCAGTGGGGTTCATAAACTCAGATTTAATATCCCACTTGGGCTTCAGCTATATAGACTAGTTATCCGAAAGTAATTACATAGAATAATTCCATTCAAATTGCACACTAAAATTCATCTTTCCTTAGGGTTTCCCATCAGAGCAACCTCTGGACTTTTCTGCTTGTTCTTTTTTTGGGGGGAATTACCCTCCTATATTTTACATCCACAGTAAGGTTAAAGAACCACTGTGACCACCTCACGGAAAAACATTCTTTCACTAGCTTGAGAGTAAATCAATGCTATATTCAAAATGCTTTTCAGGCCCTTTCCTCCAGGCACAATATATTGATACAACTTTTCCTTGAATTAACTTTCACGATTTAAGCTTTTCCCAAAAGCCCAAGTGTTGTTAGGTCTGAAACCTTTCCATTCAATTTCCCTACCTCCCCTGGGGAAAGGCCTGCATTTTAAAACTGGTTAAATCATAAGCATGACAGCATTAAATCATTCCTCCATCCCTTTATGAGAGGTCTTAAGTACATGCTTTAATCATGTGTTTAACCCCCACTGATGAGAGTATTGTCTTGAATAAATCCCAAAACATCAACCTAATTGTTTTCCACAGCTTGGTTGCTCTGTGTGAGGAGAGAGCCAGTACTTCTATGGAGGGATTAACATTTCCCAACATCAGCAGAAAGTGCTGCCCTTCATGTCACAATGGACTACGCAATATGGATCTGTACATTCGTCAGTAGATATACCTACAAACTCTTCAGCAAGCAGAAATGAGGCACACAGAGATCCCACAAAGAGATCTGTAGGCATTCGTCTGTGGAGACAAGATAGCTCCGAAATTAAAAAATTATGACTCCACTAATGTTGTATCTAGCTGAAGTTTGTAATCTGTCTCTCAATGTACAGTTGTTTATATCGATATTATGCAAAATATTTCAAATTTACATGTAGTATTTTGGAGTACCTTCTGAAGTTTAATTCCTCTTCCCAAACACGGACAAGATAACAAAAAAGAAACTTTTGTTATATCTCCAATATCACCAACAGACAACTGTTAAAGAAATAAGAAAAAAAAAGAACTTTGTATATTTTATAAGCAATTGGTAGACAAGCAATAAGCCTGACTGAAACGACAAGTGAACCAAGTAAAATAAAAATACTGGCCGAGAATATTAATGTTAGGATGAGGAAGTCTCATTAAGATTTTAAATGATTTTGGATTCATATTGTTCCTTTTTGTTTTCCTTTTTTTTTTTTCACTTTAAGAATTGGCTGCAAAGCCTAAAACAGCATATGAAAAGCAAGGAAGTGTATGATTGATTCTACATACCCAAGTTTCACTCATTCTATTATTCTTTTTTTTCCTGACTTTCATAGTTACTTCCCCTCCAGGACATCTCTGATATCAAACTTGAACTCAAGCCGAAGTTTTGAACTCAGGCTGATTTCTGGCTCTGGTTGTTGTTTCTATTCTGTTATTTTGATGCTTAAAAGAAAGGATGTCTGGGTATATGTAATGAACACTTATAAAAAGAACTCCAAGTGCTATTTCTTTACCCCTTTGAGGTATAACTATCATCTGTGACAAAACAATTAGTTCATGCAAGTTTCTATGAATAGGCTACAACTTTTACTTTGCTGAAGCAGTCTGGCAAAATTTATATGAAATAAACAAGAAACAAACCAAAAATGGATTATTGTTCAGATTCTGAACTTTCTGTGTAGAGGATTTCCCCTTTTTTCCAAATATAACAACTTGAATATCAGGAACATCTTCTGGTACATAAATACAGTCCACCCACATTTGCCATCGTCCTTGGCTGTTCATATCAAATTCTTTTGTGAGAGGAAATGTCTCAGATGTTTCTGCATTGAAAAGATGTAGAATCCGTTATAATAGTTACAGGGCAGCATAAACCATAATATGCAAAACTGTCCTACAAAAGGGATGAATCCAACCCAGCAAAGTCAGACAGCAATACTTCATTACTTATTTTAGCTCTGTTGGAAGTGTGCACTGCTGGCCTAGACTTCTTCATATATCTGCATGTCACACTGGCAGATGGGTCATGGATTCTTCCAAAGGTAGCAAATCTGTTGTCAGCACCTGATGTCACTCTTGGTGGGCACAAGAAAGGAAGAATAATCCTTTCCACAAGTTCTACTCATTACTACTATCTCTGGCATCAGCAGAAACAAGATTCTCACCCATTCCAATGTTTCCAATGTTCCAATGTTTTCCATCTCAGGTATAATTTCCCTATACAGAAGGCAAGACATATATCGGGTCTGGCACCAGTCCTTCACCATTACATTTTCAGAGTTCAGTTTTGCCTACACTGCGAAGTAGCCTTGTGCTGTTTCTGCTCTGCCATGCAACAGCAATTTATGCAAATAAGGGACATTTTTGTGGGTATTATTACCTTTGAGTGGAATTATCACTTCCACAAAATCTTTCTTAGAGTGTTTATTGATCCAGTTATTGTGAACAAAGATGTTGGTGGAGAAAGGATAAATGTCTTCTTTAATAACAATTTTTTCCAAGAACCAGTCATCTGATTAAAAATAAACACATCATTATTAATTCATACTTTTAGACATATTCTGTCTATGTAATCATAAGATTCCACTTTGAAAAAAAAATATTGGGTTTTGATTGATTTCTTTAGGAAAGAAGGACTCTGAAAATATATTACAGAAAATGCCTGATTTCTTTCAGAACAGGCTAATTGGTGAACACTATTATAAATGGTGATTATATTATCCACTTATGATGTAATGATAGTATCCAGTCCTTTCACACTATTCGGCAGAGGAATTCTTGTTAGCTTCAACAGTGGTACAAGTCATATAGACTTATTGTGTCAGGATTCAGTCACATTTAAGAATGCCTTTTGCACAACAATGCAACTAAACATTGGGATGCTATAATTTTCCAATAGCTCTGAAGGCAAGACTTCTGCTCTGAACTGATCCTGAAGCATCTTAGAAAGAACAACTTTCTAGCTTAGGCATTTAATTCTTGTGCCTATAGCTAGTTTTTGTGAACAGGAACCCTACATCATGGAGTCCTCATAGAATGTGTTAAACTGAGTGAAATCTAAGTCTTGGTGAACTTAGTGAAAGCCTGACCATTTACTTCAATGTTATTTCTTTTAGGGAATAAACTGGAGCTAGTTTCCAAACAAATTATTTATAAATATTTGATTTTGACCTACAGAACCATCTTATAGTCCATTTTTTGACTAAGATAAAAGAGCAAGGGAGGCTAGTTTATGCCCTGGAACAGCCTTATCTCCATTAATGACATTATCAGCACAAGCATTATATCTGTAGAATCTCTGTTCTACTGCATCTGGAAACTGTTGGGGCAAAACTGTAGATGAAATTTTGAAGGAGATGATATCATTTCATGAGGCTCCTTGCTGTTGCTATTTATTTTTAAGAGACAAGCACTTTTTTAGCTCCGAAAACTGCTATGGAGTTGAAATGATTGTAAGAAATAATGCTGTGATATAGTACTATATACTAACTGAAAAAAAATGCTGACCTTTTTTTGGACTCTTAAATCCAACAAGAACTTGGTTCAACTTGCCAAGGTATACGGCTTTTATTTTGAACATATCCACCTGCAATGTGAAAATAATTAAAATTATAATTCAGTTAAATTAAATATGTATATGATTTTGACTCAAGGCTTTGTATCTTAATGTAAGTAATTTATTTTCTATTCATGGCATTCCATTTTCTCTGGGTTCATAATAATGCTGTATATACTAAAATTGATATTTTATGTGTCAGTGAATAATAACTTAAAAGTTTCAAAATATTGCTGTGGTTTATAAGAAATAAATCAGGAAACATTAGAAAAATCTATGAACCTTAAGTTAATCATTTTGGTAGTCTCACAGACTGAAATTACCAAATCATATCCATTTGTACTTCTATTGAAAGTACCAGTTGTATAGATCCAGAACATCTTGAGTTTTAAATAACTCATTCCCAATTAAACTGAAGAAAATTAAGTGTCTAATACCTAACTAATAGGTATCAATAATTTGGATTGGTTTTTTTACTAAAACTCAGCTAATTTAGTGAAAATTAGGCAGTTAAATAAGAATCGAATGAATAGATATCTGGGAAGATTTGGACCTGCCTAAACAAGCTATGCCTATGATAAGGATATTTTTCTTGTAGAATAGAATTATATGGTTGACCAGACTTCCTGGTATCTTCTCCTTTTTCTCTACTGTAAATTTTTCCTAGTATAATCATCTTCTTGTCATATAAACATGTATTTTTTTCTTTGCTCAGTCATCCTTCTTCCCTGTCAATGGGAAAGCTGCACTCTGACCCTGGGAACACACATTTCTTAACATGCGTACTTGTTTGCTTTTCTTAACTGGCCATCAAGAAATAAGGTTTGGAAATATAATATTCATGAATGGGTAAGTGTAATCTCCGTGGGAAAACAGCTACATTAGGAAAAAAAAAAAAGTATTTTTGAGCAAATTTTTGATTTACGTTTTATCTCTTGTGACTTTGTGAGCTATTCTGTTGAAGACAAATCCAGCAGACTAGCTAAAGCCTGGCTGGCCTTTGGAAGACAAAGTTAGGGACCTATTTTGGGATTTGAAGGCATGCAATGAAAACTTTGTATGATTCCTATGGTCAAGCCAGTATTAATGCCATCTATGAGGGCCACATGGATAACATGGCCAAAAGACATGGACAAAAGTCATCTAGATAATAAAGGGCAACTTCTAAGAAGGAAAATTAGGCATCTTTAGACAAGTTGGAGAAAACTGTGAGGAAATCCAAACAGTTATTATTTCAAATATTTTTAGAGCGCCACAGCTCAAAATATAGAAAAGTCATTTAAAGTTCCAAAGGAAGAATTTAGTGACCAGGTCACTAGAAAAGTAACACAGAATTTGGACTATATAGTAATATATAGTATATATAGTAAAATCTCCCACTTGAATCTGAAAAAGGATCTTATTTCCACTGGATTTAGTATTCACAGAAATCAATTACACCACTGACAAGTTTTGTAAAAGTTTTATTCTTAAGGAATATTTAGGAATATATTTCTTACAAAATAAAGAATAAAGAAAGCTCAGTTCTGTTTATGAAGAGAAAGAGGAATTAATCCCCCTTTGAGCATACTGACACTTTATCCATTCTACTAAGAAGACTAACGGTACAGCTTTCTCTAAGCTCTTTAATATATATTATAGATACCTGCTCAGCAAAAAAGATAAATTTATAAAATTCCCTATATTACTGCTTAAAGCAAAATGAGTTCTGTCATTAATAATCCTATCATTATTTTGTAGTTTCTTTTATGAATTCTGATCTAGGAGCTTGATCTGTTCTTGATGAACATGACATAGGGCATTTATATTCCCAAGAAATGAAGAAATTAATTAAAGAAACATCCAAGAATGCCATGAATATCAAAGATCAATGTGTTTTCATACAAAAAGTGTTCTGTCTTCTAGAATTTCTGAAAATGAAAATGAGAGCAGACAAAATAAACAGAGCCATGTTTAAAGAATAAATGAAGCATATGCCAAATAGAAGATTTTTCAAGGTTGCTGTGTTAAAGAACAACTGTGTTTACTGGAATCAGTATTCCCTCCCTCTGAATTACTCTATGCAATTATTTTGTGATTCTATACAAGTAAAAAAAAAAAACACATTAACAATATAATTGAACTCAAATCAAAACAAACAAGAGGTCTAGAAGTACAAGCTAAAAAATTCTATTTTAATCTGGTATTTTTTTTAATTACCCTTTTCTTAAACCAACAATTACTTTTAGGAAGAACCCTTAAAGCTACTTAAAGATGAAATATTTTATAATATATAAAAGCAATAACAGAATGGAAGGACTGAAGGAAACATTCAAAAAAAAAAAGTAAAACACTGCTCGGAACACTGATATTAATGCTCAGAAAAGTTAACAAAACATAGTTATTGTGTAAAGTAGGCAGAAATCCAAAATATTCTAAAGAAATTCCATCAATTCTACCTTGCATATTATAGATTTTTTAAGACCTCCTTGGCCTTAAATGTCTGGAATATTGGAAGAAACCTTTTAGAGTATATTTATTCCAACTCAGACTCACTTAATCAACTTAACTGATTTACTGTTATGGCATGCTGCTGAAGCTTAAAACCAACATGTTTGTTTTAGAAGAAAATCATCTCTTACAGAGAAAATCTTACATCTCTTACATCTTACTCTCTTACATCTTACATCTCTTACAGAGAAAATTATGTCTATAAGACATGCAGAGAGTAGTAAAGTATTTCTGACACTGTGTACATGAAAGTTTTTGTACATATCTATGTAAAAAATAGTTTTATCAGGAAGACATTTGCAACCAGTTATATTTCTCCTCAGTGTTTTACCTGCCCTCTAGCAAAAGTGATCAAGCTGTTTCTTGAGTTAAGCCATCGTTTTCCCGAGTTGCTTCTTTCTCCTTGAATACATACATAGGCCTCACCAGTGGCATCTGCTTTCTTCAAGTCTCCCGTGTGCAAGTGGATTGAATATTCCACAACTTCAGAAAAAACATAGATCCAAAACCAAAAAGTCAACATGAGAAAATCTTGGTCTTCTTGTCCAACACCAGCATCTTTTATCAATCTCTGTTTTTTTACTGCATCATTTTCACATAGGAAACATTTAATAAGAAGGTACATTGCCTTCTTAAGGTTTAGCTGTCTTAAGTTATTAATTACATTGCTACCAACCCCAGACATCCGTGTCAACAGGATGTTCCCATTTTGATCAGAACTCTGTAAACGTAACCAAAGCTAAAATCTTACAATTTAAATGAAAAGTATGAAAGTTGAGAAAAAGACTTTGATTTTCCCATTTTACATCCATGAAGCTGGGAAATTGAGTCCATGTCAAGTGCAGATAAACTAGTTTGAGTATAACTGAGTCAGCAAAGTTTAAAAAAATCTGTGTAATTACAACATAATTTATCTCACTTTCCTTCTAAAAAAATAAGACACAGTGCACAGCACACTGCTCTAGCTGGAACTTTACTTATGGTATCAAAGATACAAAAGGGTTTTCACATTAGTTAATCTAGATGGACAATTGCAAGTTTCTTTAGTTTGAAGCCCCATAGTGAGGCTCAAAGCACAGGTCTCCTCAGTCTGGCTGACATTAATAAACACACGACTTTCCTAATTTCCAAGCGTAACTGCCTGTTCGTCAATTTGCAGAGCACAGTTTTATTCTTTATCACACTTTGCTCCCCTGAACATCAGCTTTACCAGCTGCTGTTTGGAGCACAGAATCTCTCCCATGTAATTTCTTTTTACCCTCTAAGGTAACTAATCCATTTCTACACAGTAATTCCACATTGCATGCATGTTTAAATGGTCCTTGGAAAGCCTAAGTTCCATTCTCTAAGATTATTGACCCATATTTCTTTGTTCTTTCTTTTTGTGTGTGTGTCATTTTCTTCCAGAAATGACGCTAAATCTCGGCACTGATAAATTGGTTTAGAGGAAAGCTGTAATCTGATTGTCCTAAGAAGCTTTAAACTCTCCTAATTATCTCCCAAAGAATAAACACAACAGGACTATCAAGCTTTCTCACTCATCAGACCATAACGCTATTACAATGACCAGGAAGTTAAAATACATTAATGTGAAACAGAAATAATTATTAAAAATAATAAAAAACTCTAAAAAACTTTCAAAGACAACTTTAATATATAAATTGAAAAAAAAAAGTTTTTTTTTTTGTTTCACTCTCCAAAGCACCTCCCACGCATATTTGCCAATACAATAACCTAAAAATGCGTATTGGATAAGGAAAAGTGAGCTTAAAGGAAAGTATTTCTGATTTTCTCAGCTGTACTCATACTGTAGAAATTAGGAGAGCCATCTCAAAGCACCAAGTGCAGCTCCTGCTTCCTTATATTCTGTTTTCCTATATTCTGTTTTTAAATGACCTGTTTTTGGCCCCTGTCCTTAGCATGGAGAGAAGGAACAAGAACACTCTTAAACAAGAGTAGGTCACACTTTCAATATTCCTGGGTTTTTGCATCATCCTAACAAGAAGGAATCCAGGCAAAAAAAAAGCTTTTTTTTTTTTTTTTTTTTCCCTAACATTGGAAACCCGTTCTTACTCAGACTACCATAATAAACCTATCTCCAGCAGTACTGGTTGCTCTACTGGTGTTCAGCAGTACTGGTCCTGTTATTTTAGGCATCTATCTTGGGTGGCTAAATTAGGACTATGAGATAGCTAGGTAGTCAGTAGGAAAAGGTAAGTGCTATAGAAAACACCTATGACAGTTTCCATATATTCTAGGGATGGACACTCAGTCAGGTGTCTGAAGTTAAATGGTCTGAACGTTCCTTTGCTTCCATCTACAAGCACCGCTACTTAGGCCTAAGAAAAAAATCCCATTTTGCAGCAACATAGACTTGTATCTAAGACTTTTCAGAATAATACAATTTTATCTGCTGTAAAATGCAATGTTACATTCACGAAAATAACCAATATACACAGTCCTTGAATGTCTTCAAGAACATGTATGTTATCTGCTGAATCCACTTTCTGTTGCAAACTTGAAGGTTGATTTTTCTTAAGGACTGAGCACCCCTAAAACATGACGATGTACAAGCACTAAGCTATCTCTGACTGCTCCAGTCTGTTCAGCCCCTAGTTCAAAAGCCTTCAGCGCTGCCATGCAATCACACACCACAGAATGTCTTGCAGCCTTAGTCTGCTGCTTGTCCCTACCTGGAACCTGCTGAGTGCACAGTGGTTTCTTTCCAGGAAAAGCAGGTAGTATGTGAGGAAGGGAAACCGTGTACATATAATAAACAGATTGTGAAGAAGAAATGACCCAATGTAGCCAAACTGTCCTAGCAAAACTTTACCTGAAAGGGTATAAGAAGCTTCTAGTAGATTTTAGAATGATGTTAAAACACACTGTGAAAAAATAAGAAACAAGAATCTAAAGCTGTTGTTTACTCTTATGCGTAGGTGATGGGAAAACAGGAAGAGGTGTTCTGAGGATATTTATTTTTAAACTTTTCTTACAGCTCTTTTCACAAGTTGGTTCTATTCATATTGAGTGTTATAATCAAAGAGGCTGAATTCAAATACTGTGACATCTTAAATAGCTATTTCTTGATTTGGCTGAAAAGAGGTTGTATCACTGAAACAAATACCTTAATGGGCAGTTTTTGCATGCTGACTGAAAAATTAATATCCAAATTTATGCTATTAAAGGCATGCTCAATGCAACAAACTTCTGCAATGTCTTTGTTTCTCTTTTTTTTTTTTTCTAGGTGAGTATATCCTCTGGGAAGATCTGTTTTTCTGAAAAGTAACTTTATTACATGACCAATGCTTGATGATAAGAAACAAATATTTTCCTAGATTGGGGCCCTAATGTATCTCATCATCTTTTCAAAGCCACTAAATATGCATTTCCAGACAAGAAACATAAAAATACCTTCATTAAAGTCAGTTGTTGGAGATCCAGATATTTGAAAGTAGATGGTAGCTTTAGGAGCAATAGTAGTTTTGCTTTCAGAGAAGCTAGGGTATGAAAAGCTGGCTCTGTCATCTATCTATCTAGAGTGTTACCTTCTCTGTTTTTTTGTTCATGTAAGTAGCTATTTGAAGTCAATAGGCTTCTTGTGTTAATAAGGCAAGAAGAGTTTATTTTCCAGAACTGATTTCTCATATAGGGTGGATTAGAAATCACAGTGCTCAATTATTTGCAGTGTTTTGGTCTTGGATAATTAGTATCCTTAATTTGTACTTAGCTTTAGTCACACAAGTACATGGGAACACACAAGTGCTCCAAAGCACCCATATTCACAGGAGAAACATACATATTGAAAATTTTAAAGTATATCTGAATGTTCTTGTTGACTCATTATTTACAGATGAATCTGCAGAACCAATTCATATGTAATCCAAAGCTCACTGTATTCATAGCAATAGGTCCCATTGATTTTCAAAAAGTTTATATGAGAGCCAAACATACATGCAAAATAACTCTTACCAAGGAAGGAATACATAACAAAAAAAAAAAAAAACAGCTGCAAAAAAGATAAGAGTTCTTAGGGTGGGCTGAATTCAAGAGCATTCTTGCAATGAAATGAATGAGATACCACTAGCAACAATTTACTAAAATAAAATGTGTCCTTGAGCCTTGCCATTCTTTTTCTCTGACCAATCCAATTTATGAGAGTTCTGTTTCAGATGTAAAAAAGTGTAGTGAGAAACTAAAAGTCACCACATAGAGTTAATTTAAAGACGGAAAACAAGAATAAAGGGGCAGAAACCATTGTCCTGAAGTTTTCTAGTTTTTGCTGGTTTTACAACAAGCTCTAATGGAGTTCAAATACCATTTATTATCTTAACTCAGTAACATTTTCCTAATGAAATCTCAATAATCTTTCAGGGTGAACAGTCTGAATGTTATGATCACATCCTGCCTGAATGTCAGTGGCACGGTTGAACCATTTACACCATTATGATTTCAGCTTTGTATTTAAATCAGGTGATAGAGGTAACTTTTTCACACACAGAAAAAAAACCTAAGGCCGTGGGGAGAAAATGAACTACCAAATAAACTCGTCTTCTCCTGGAGCTTTCAAGGCTTTTTTTTCTTCCTTACTGTTCTCTGTAGCCTAGCAGGTTCTTTACTCAAAGATAAAATGGAAGGGATGTGAATGCGAATGGGGCAGGGTGCAGTATTTCAGAAATGGTGGATAGCTGAAACTCACTTTTCCTCCACTGCCTTCTGTAAAATTTGTAGTCCAAAAAAGATAAAATAAATAGGAAAAGGCAATAAGGGTAATGAGATTCCCAGAGGAAATTGTCCTTACTCCCAGAGGAATTAGTTCTGTTTTCAAATGAATATTAGGCAACTAAGAATTAAAAGCAAGTACAGTATGCAGACATATTTTTAAAACATGCACTTTTACTGCAGAAAAGAGAAAAGGAAAGGAAAGGAAAGGAAAGGGGAAGGGAAGGGGAAGGGAAGGGAAGGGAAGGAAAGGGAAGGGAAGGGAAGGGAAGGGAAGGGAAGGGAAGGGAAGGGAAGGGAAGGGAAGGGAAGGGAAGGGAAGGGAAGGGAAGGGAAGGGAAGGGAAGGGAAGGGAAGGGAAGGGAAGGGAAGGGAAGGAAACATGAGACTTTTCATTGGCTTTAATGAATGGTGAATTACTTGANGGAAGGAAAACTGAATTTTTGATCTAATTCTGTCAACAAATCATATGAATAGTCTCCAAATCTGCGTCCTTGAGTAAAGACACTCAAGTTATCAAAAATTGGAATCAGGAAATATAGCAGAAGAGCATGAGCTCTTCACTAGCTCAAGTCCTGGTCCAGTGTGGTTATACTAGTTTTGGGCTATGCTAATGCTCAAAAAGCTCAAAAAGCTTCCTTAGTTCAAACCTCTCTGAACCATTTCTGTTCTGGAGGTTAATATGAGACTTTTCACTGGCTTTAATGAATGGTGAATTACTTGATAAACAAAGGCTACTGGACTGAATTGCATCTAGCAAAGTCAAACATCATCCAGCAACTGCTTATCCATGCTGGAATGAAGCTACTGCTAGAATACATGCGACTACTTCTACTACTAACAGATCAATGCTATCTACTAATGCAGCAGTGAGGATGTTACACTTCATCTACAAACTCTAAACACAAAGCTGGGCAATTGTTTAAGTAGGCTGATTATGTTTATTAGTACAGATGTTTATTACTACAGATGTCAGGCTCTTAAACTCTTCAAGAGTAATGATCGGGGTCCGTGTCAGTGCATAAAGGTCTTTTAGCAGAAAGAAGGTAATACTGATCTTCAGTATTTACTTTTACGGCTACATTTTGTCAAGTTCTTCCTTTAAGTTCAAACAACTCCTGATGTGTGATACACACTGTTGTACAGCACCTGATATATACCTTCAGCTGCAGACATACAGGATAGCATTCTAGAAATCATCAAGAAATGATTTAGAAGAAAACAAGAAATAGAGAAGCTATCAGCAGGAAGTACTAAAATGTTAATTGCAATTGATATGATTATTTTCAAAAGCAGCTCACAATTTAAACGTGCAATAATGTTGTCTCAGTATGTTAATATGCACATTGTGTCTTTGATGAAATTATCACAGAATTCAATTCCTAAGGAAAAAAACTTTCTTTTAGTCTGAAGACCACAAATTTGCATAAAAATTAGTTTGTCTGATGACATAGATAAACTAAAAGTATGATTATAAATACTAGGATGAAAATACTAAAGTCCAAAAAATAAAAAATAAAAATAAACATAAAGTATTTGTCTCTGTGATACTGGTTAGAATCCAGAAGATGAATTCAGTTCTGAGATGGTGCCACAGAAGCTAACAGAATTATGCAAGAGAATCATTTGACCTTGGTTATTTAATATAATTGTGTCTGGGGAGTTACCTATGGTCTGAGCATTGGCACTCTCATTAAAGAAGAAATATTTCTACAGTTGGAAGAAAAAGCAATTTCAGACCTGAGAGAATCAAGTTTAAATTTTGCTTATTCTTTTATTCTTTAGGCATTAAGAATACATTCCATGACAGCTGATACCAGTGATTGGATTTACTGGGCATGAAATCATCCTCATGTCTCACCAGATGAGGTGGGATATGTAGGAGACATAAACAGAAGATACAAGTCTCTGACATTAGAGTTCTGGAAAAGGAGAAAAAAACAACCAACGAACCAAACAAGGAAACAAAAATCAACTAAACAAACAAACAAAAAAGTATTTATGGGTTATGCATCTAGGAAAGAAAAAAAAATCAAAAAGGGAGGACTGTTTCTATTAAAGGAATTGTGATTTTCCTGAAGACCACAAATGAGCAGGTATTTTTTGTCTTGACGTATCTTATGTAAACAGCTTAGAACAGAAGTGATGATATTAAAGTTTCTTTCATTATTGCCGGATGATTGACATTACTGATAAAGGGTACTGTTTATTTGGATGTTTAGCTTTTAAAATTTGCTTTGCTCCCTATACAACCATCTACTTGCTTCTTGATTTGCCTGGGGATAGCAGTGATCTGTATCTTTCAACATTTTTTCCTCTTTATTTGAATTTATTCCACCAAGATATTTATTAAAGACAACTCCATGTGTGGATGTCTCTTTGAAGGCAGTAAGCAGCATGATCACACTGAACAACGAAATGCTTTTTGTCACCAGTAAACAAATGGGAATACAGAGAAGAAGCTGATGTTACAAATTTTAGACTGAACTAATATTAGCACCACCAAGTATAAAACTGACATAACAGTTTCAATGGAAGATCATTCATATGGAGCACCTTTCATCAGCAGGCATACACATGAGCTTGAAAAGACAACAGATGTGGGCATTGTATTTTCTTTAGTTTAGACTCTACAAAATGATTTGTGAGAACATACATTTAAATCAGGATATAATACTCCAGTATTCAAAAATCTGAATATGCTATTTTATCTCTAGACTGAATGGCTCCCTAAAACAAGATAAAATTGTCTGACACTATCTCCATTCAATTCTCAGCACAGTAAAAACTTTAAGGAGTGTATTCATGATTTTTTTTTTGATTTCCAGACTTTTTATAATTAGTCAAAATTTAGCAATTTCAAATTCTGAAAATAATTTTCAACTGTTATACTTTTCCCCAATGTTTGTTAAATTAACAGGAGCAAACCCACACAAATTCATAGACTTAAGAAGTATTCAGTGTTCTATTTGTTCAAGTTTCAACTTTAAATGTAATATTTAGGAAATTTTCCTTAGAGAATAGTGTGTAAAAGTCCACATGGAATCTTTTTTCCTCTTTTTTTTTTTTTTTCCTGAGCAGCTTCCTATCTTTTTCTAATAGTTTCGTTTAAGCAGAAAATTTTTTGTACTGTAGCCTCTGGCAATAAACCTCTTAACTGTCACTAAAAGCTTCAATACTTGATCTTTACTATCCCCATCAATCCTCTTTATTCTAATGAGCTGCATAGATGGGAAGCCTGTTCTTAAGTAGCTAGAGATAAAATTATCAGTATGCAATTGCTTGTTCTCTGTATTTCTGAGGGGGAAGGGGGAATCACTTCATCATATCTCTGGCACCATCCATCCGTACAATTCTGCTATATACTCAAAAAGTGCAGCCTACTATATTGTTGCTGGAATAATACTTGTACTATATATTTCTCACAAACATAAATAAAAGACTAGTGCAACTGAAATTCTCGGATATACTTTTGCTGACAGATTGCAACACATTTTTAAATTTCTGTCTCTCTTTCATAAAAGGTCCTTGCAATTCTTTCATTCTAAAAAACTGAGTGACTTTTCAAGCTGTAAATTTCTTTGTTAATAGGAAAATTAAGGTAGCATCATACAGTGAATAATATTTTGTACACATATTCAGCTGATACAGCATTTTGGGAGAGGAGATAAATAATGAAGGGATAAAATTGTATTACCTAACATGAGATTGAGATTTTATATAATTAATTTCTTTAGTATTAGCAGTTATAACTTTTGTCATAATGCCAGTACCAATGATTTCTGTGTTCTTAGCTTTCTCTTGTTATAATTTCACATGCAAAACATTATATTCCTTAATATAAAATTCTTCTCCTGTGAAATCTCACAGAGTATTTCATGTCCTTATATTACAGTGACAAAGCCTGACCTCTGGTAATGAAAAAGGACTTAGCTTACCAGGCAAGGGCTCCTGATCTGCATAGAGAGCTGGCAGTTCCACACATTTGTCTTCATTAGGGTTGAACCAGCAGTCAAAAGCTAAATACATCTCTTCATTCGTGCCTGTGTGCTTCATATGCAGTAAATCTAAGTGCCATGGCTGTTTTAATTTGCTATGCGGGCCTGTTACCTGAACTTTGTAGACTGAGCCAATATCTGCCAATTCATCCTATGTGAAAAAAAAGAGAAAATGAATGGATCTCATCCTAGTTGTGCAAGATCAAATGTACTTATCAGAACATTTGAACGCATTTGTATATCAGTTGAGCAAACTTCCATAAAGAATTGGAATGAATTTATAATTGTTAATGTTTTCTCTCTGTCTAGTCAATACAAAATTGATCTGCTGATCTCAATGAGGAAATGACACTCTAGATGTTTGATATCAGAGAAAGAGTCACTGCAGAAAATTGCAGAAATTTGTACACAGAACAAAGCACAGTGATTCATATAAAAACCACTGATTTGGGAGACTATTGCAGACACATAAGATTTCAAGTAAATTAAAAAAAAATCTGAACACTGCAAAAAGAAATCTTACAACTAAGAATATAAAAATATATTTTATATATATATAAGAATATAAAAATGAAGCAATCAGTTTTAAATTTGAAGAACTCCTCAGATTTTGAGAAAACATCCAAAATTGCTGTTCAAGGTATCCCCTCTTCAACATGTTCCTTCTATACTCTACACTACATTTTCATGTAGAAGTTGTCCACTAAAATTGTTGTTCTGCATTCATGTTTGAGAAAGAATCCTGTGGTTCTGCTGGGAACTGCAGAGTATCTCCGTGACTTATTCCACTCGGGTAAGTGAAGGTCAAGAAGGGTATAGATAATAATAATAATAATAACAACAATTACAATGTTTTTGACTAATTATTTGTTCCTGCTGAGAAGAAAAAAAAAAGGATAAAATAGTAGTCTTTTTCTATTCTCTGCTCCTCTTCCATTGCAAACATTGCCTAGCTAGTAGAAGTGCATATTACCTCACTTCAATCTTTTGTTCTAATTAGAGACTTCCACTTTCAATGCTTCATATTTAGCAAGGTTCTCTAGCAGAGGAAAAGCTACTGGTTACACCTCATTTTGAACCATGTTTATAGACTAAGCAAACTAGCCAGGTTCCTCTTTTATCAAAGAATACAAGTAGAAAACATCAATAAACAGCCAATTACTTCTGTAGAGCAATCATTAAGTTCTATTTACTTGACAAGCACAAAAAACACCAGGAGACAATTTCTCCCTCAGAAACCTAGGGTTGAACTCCAGTATCAAAAGTAGCACACTAACTCTTTGGGCTTTTTAGTAGGTTTCCCTTCACCTCTATTTTCTTTTGCTACCTGCTTCTCCTGTTCCACTAGTCAATTCCAAAGAAACTTTCCACATTGGTTCATCAACACATTTCTCCTATACAAAGCTGACTTCTGAATCACCAAACTGCCCTGTCTTTCTACTTGATGCTACTCCCTCAGTCCTACTATATATTTGTTTCTGTAGTTGCACAATAAACATCACTAAAGAAAACTGAAGAAGGTAAAAATTATCATTTTTTTCTTGCAGGGAACTGTTTCCTCAAAACTGCTAAAGAATAAATGAAGAGGTGGTAGAGGGCATGGAACAAGCAATACAAGAGTAGAAAAAGTACTTCCCTTGAATAGCTCTTGACCTCCAGCACGCTGTGACTCAGGGATTTCCTGAGCCAAAGGTGGCAGCTGCAATTTTTACCTTGAGGTCAATTACAAAATCTGCTGGATTGGTCATTCATTGAAAGCAAACCCAGAAATATGTAAGAAGAACATAGCATAGGTACTGGGGAAGGAATTACAGATCCAAGAGTCACTTGAACTCTTGAGTCACTTATAAGAAACAGACCCCGGTTCAATGAAAGCGGGTCTCAACTGCTTGATAATTTTTCAGTTGATGAGGAACAGAAGGAAGAAGAGACAAATGAGAGGCAGGAAATTAGAATAAGAAAGGAGAAAAGTTGCAGGAGAAAAGGAGTTGAGCAAGAGGAAAAAGAAAACAATCATAACAGGCAAAAGAAAAGAGAGTAAAAAATATGCAAGAGAAGGCAGCCATGAGAAACATCGCGACAGAGGTAAATATTTTACGAGAGAGAAAAATGAAGCAAGTTCCATTCCATTTTTGTCTCTCCTCTCTCCATCCCAGGAAGTTCTAATATAACCCATGTCATATTGGATATTTACAAACTGCTTGCTTTTGAAAGATGAATAAAATCTGTAAATCAATACCTGCAATCTGGCATACACTGTGATATGCACCCAGGGAACAATTTGCTCACTTAGTATGAAACCTTAGGAGGATCTGCTCATTCAAAAACCATTATTCAAGTGCCAGTGAACATCTTCCAACAAAAGTGATTACTAAAGAAAAATCTACTAACAGGAAAACACCAAACTACATAGAGGTCTTGATAAGCAATTTAGCAGTTTAGTTAAAAAAATTATCTCAGAATTAAGAGTGTTATGAAATATATGATTCTATGTCTTTTCTTGTAATACATAAAGGTTGAAGTACTTTGATTTGAATGGCTCTTCCAGTAATTTGAAGTGGCAATTCTTTCTGATTCAGGTCCCCATAGAAGATGAGAGAGAGATGTATTGGATCCCCTTCATTGTTCAAGTCAGATCCAGTGATGTCCATCATCCAGAGACCTGATAACTGTATGTTGATTTCAGGCAGTTTTGGACTAGAAATCAATCTTTTACCTTTAAAAAATGATCAAAGAAAAAGAGGAAAGAAGACAGAATGAGAGAATGACATAATATAACAGGACCATAGGCTTTACGGTACACAAACAAAGCTGTATTTGCAGGTTATGTTGTATCTATGGCAACAGTTCTCTAAGACTAACACATCAATACCTTTATTACATTTTTTTGCCAAGAATTTAACAGCTTGATGCTCTTTCTGTGTTTTAAATTCAGTTTCTCAGGTATTGTTTTTCTTGATGCCAAATTATTTTTCTTGTCATTTGTAAAAATAATTGTTAAAAGAACATTCAATCACCTTTCAGAAATTGAATTAGTTGTTCTTAAAAAAAAAGATGTTACTAAAAAATAATTCATCATTTGAAAGTACCAGCCATCTGTATCATGTAGACACTTAACACAAAGTGAATAACACCAATGAACTCCACTTGTAACTGGATCTTTTCTAGCAATATAACACCTGCTGTAATAGTGTTAGACTGACAGGGGAACATATGATAAACACACAAAGACATTTGCAGGATCCTCAAAAGATCAATAGTATTATCTCCTTCTCTCTCCCTTTTTTTCTTTCTCACATTAATTTTACTTCATTTTGCAGATTCTTTAACCATTCTATGCAGAAAGAAAAAGATTTAGTGGAAAAGAGCAACTTAGTAAAATCTACTTTCTACAAATCAAAATTTTAAAAAAGCGGTAATTCAAATAACTGTGTGTCTACCTTGGACACATTATGCTTTTAAGCCATCTTCTTTTTCTCTGATTAAACTGCTGAAGATCATTTCTAGCTTCATATGGATTTTTTTTCACAGGATGGAAGGAAAGAATTTCTTTCTACTGCTTGTAAATGGCCAAAAGTCCTGCCACTTCCATCTGTCAGTATTCTTTTGCCAAATACATCCGGGTTTGGATTTGCATGACTTCTGGAGTCATAGGCTTGAACTGCACAGAAACTAAGCATGCTAGAACTATACTGTAGCTCTGCAGTGTTACAGTATAGTACCACGGTATTACACAGTATTATACATATATAATTCCACAGTATTCCACTCTATGGAATAATACCACAGATACAAAATAAGCTCTTTTCACTACAGTAACTTTTCTCCGGAAAACCTGGAAAGTAACACATAAAACTTAAGTCATTATTGCCTTGAAGCATATGTCTCAAATTCTAATACCTGCATTAAATCTTTCATTGCAATGTCCTAAATTCAATCCAGAAGGCTGGTATTCTATACACAACTCACTGACAGTATTAAATTTAATTATCTTTGACCTTAGCAGATGTGGTATTGCTATAATAATAAAAAGAAGATGAAAATTCATAGCATTTTTAGGAAAATATAAGAATCTGAGAGAGTTATGAATGAATTAAAAAAAATAAACAAACAGGCAGGCCAGTCTTCTAGAAAATCTTACCAACAGTCAAAATCTCACAAGCAGTCCCACATAATCCCAGGTGAGTATCAATCCAGTTACAACATGGGAAAACCCATTCTTTGTCCGTGTCCTGAGACTCCCTGACTGTTATCATCTTCAGGTACATCCCAGCCCCATATCCTTCTCCATCATGTTGGATGACCACTTTTTGCAAATGAGCAAGAGAAACAGCTTCCACCAAAAATGAGTCCACCTGTTGAAACAGGAAATACTTAGTAAAGAAGAATGTCTACCTTTAAATATTTACAAATAACGATCAGCAAGCTTAGACGAACACAGTCCAAAAATTTTGGACCTGAGTATGCTTGAACTTCAAGTGAAGTTTGGCCTTGGATTTGGCTCAGACTTTGAAATCTGTACTTGTTTTTTCTTTTGTTTTGTTTTCTGTTTCTGTTTTTTTTTCTTTTTTTTTGTTTGTAAAACATCTGTTTTAACACAACCTCTCTTCTCTGAACCTAAGAAACTAAGTACAAATTGCTTCTAACACTGAATACTACAGCATCATTAATAATGCACTGCAACTTTATGCAGTCTTTGGACAATATGGAGTATTTCATCAGTCATTTCAAATTACACAAAACTACATATTCCTCAACTTTCAGACTATCAAAAGCATATGGCAAAATCTTGGTTCTAATGAAACTCCTGGCTTTTAGGGAGATGCTAGTTTCAAAAATCCATCATGCAAGCCTACATATTAATAGAGTCCTAAAGAATTTAGAAATCTAGAAAAACTGTGTTCACCAAAGTAAAACTTTCTAAACTCTTCTAAAATAGTTAGAAAGGACTCTCTCTTTGGTAGAAATGAAAGTCAATGTAGAAAAATAAAATAAAAAAAGGAGCAAGAGAGAGAGAGAAGTTTAAGATGAAAGTGTCCCCACTTGTCACTTGCTCAAAGTGAAGAACTTTGAGCAAAAGTTCTTCAAAAGTGATGAAAGGAAAGCAGAATGAAGAAGGGTAAGACAAAGAGAAGAAAACCTGGGTGCCATGGAAGTGGGAGAGAGGACAACAATAACAAAAAAAAAAAAAAACAAAGTAAGGAGTAATGTGAAATACAAAGAAATAAATAATATGCCCCACTAAATTCTTTCTTGTTTCCTAAGAGAGACACATCCTGTGTACGGCCTAGCTAAGGGCCAGATACACCTGGCAGTAGCTAATAATGATCAACAAGTTAATAAAAAAATAGCACTTAGACAACTATGCCTTAGATTATAATCAGACACCATTATACCAATAAAACATTGATTCAGTAATAGGAATTTGCCAAGCCAAATTATGGGAGAATTAGAAAGAAGATATTAGCAAAGTGACCTTTAAAAATGTATTCCAAAGTCCTCTATTTTCAGGGTCACTTTTAAAATAAAAAATAAGAGAAAAGCAGCATTCCTTTCACTAATGTTATGAATGTTTTTATATGAAAAAATATCAAATTTCTAATTAAAAATAGCCAAAGCTTGACAGCCAGATTGTAAGCAGAAATCATTAACTTTTATAATTAAGGTATTCCAGGGGAAAATCTGTACTTGTAGGCAAATTAAAATAATTATTGCATAGTGTTCTCCTCTGTATGTAAGCATAGTGCTGAGATGCAGAGAGAAGTAAAAGAAAGTCTATCAGAGGGTTATTGAATCCAATCCTACCCTAGGAAAATTGCTGCTGTAATTTGCTCTTGAGCATGGCTATCTTGGCAGTGAGTAAAAATAAGATGATTGCTTTTCATAGTAATATGTTTTGCATATGCTCCTATAGAACCTGATTATCACTTGGGGATCTTCTTGTTCAGGCAGGAAATAACATTGTCTTTGGTCTGCTTTAAATATCCAGAAGACAAATTCTGTTCCCAGCTCGCAAGACAGAATTTGAGTGTGTATTAAGTGATAGAGAAGAGGCAATGTAGGTCCTAGTAAGAAATCACTTTTGTGCCTTTACCTTGTTCCTTTGAAATTTTCTTCCTTTTGCTAAAGATGTATGAAGTTTCCTCACACCTGTGTCCCCTCTTTGGCCATAGAGAGTGATCCAAACATTTGCAAAGGTTTCTGCTCCCCAGCGGTCACCAATGTGTACAGAGACAACATACTTACAGACTGGAAAAAGAATATTTAATTAAAACAGACTAAGTACAAGTGTTTACTTAAAGGAAAACAGCAAAGTGGATTATATAGTAAAATTACAGCTTGTTCTTATTTCTGCAGTTCCAAAAAATCTGCTATATGGTGATTGAAATAGCCAGTGTATTATTTATGAATCTGACCTCTTCCTGCTTAAGTCAACGAATTCTTTCCATTGACTTCTTTAGGAATTTGAAGGAAATTGAGCTCATACAACTTAAACCTATGCAACTTGAAGTTATACATACAAATTCTGTTTAATTCTATTTTACTGTACAAGACTTGGAAAATAAGGACTTGGCTGAGATCATTCATGGGCTGTTAGAAGCTGAATGATCTTTGCAGTAGTTAATAGTCATCAGCGGTCAAAGAATAAGCCACTGTGCAAAGTTTATGCAAATTAGAATAGCAGAGACAGGTGATAGGGATGCACAACCTAACATACATGAGTACAATATTTTAAATGCACATATTATTTTAGAGTACTACAATAATACTTTTTGCCTCTTAGTCTCCTGTTTATATGCACATTCTTCTCTCATTTTACACAATTTGATTGGATTTTCTTCTGAGAAAAATCATTAAGCTGCAGTACAGACAGGATCACATTTTTTTTTTGATTGTCATTTTTAACATATGGTCTTGCTGAGATAATATTAACCACCTCAATGCTACCCTTTTTTAAAGTCACATATATGTTTGAGCTACTGAAAGACAAGCACTGCAGAAACTTTAATTTGAAAAGCAGTCATGTCTGATTACTTTTATCTCATGTATAACTGCATACTTTTCTGAACAAGTGCATAACTTCTGTGGGTCTTCACTTTCCAAGTGCATTTCTGAGTATACTCTGAAACCCTTAGCACATCACAAAAATGTCCTGAGGGAAAAACAAACATGAAACTTTTTTTTTATACAGTGAGGACTACTGCTGATACTCATTTTAGCAACTAACATGTTATAAACTAAATAATTCAATAATAAATGTACCACAAATCATTTCAGTGGATTTAAACGTGTTTTATCTTTAAAAAGGATAATCATATTCCTCAATTTTGCACACTTAGAATTATGCAGCAAGATACAGCACCTGTGAAGCCCAATTTGCTATCTAACTGGAAAGATGAAATTTCTTAAATGGTCAGGATTTTTGCAGTGCTTGTACAGTTGCCTTGGTTTCATTGAAGATAACAAACCCAGAAAGAGAGATATGTATCTGTGGTGCTGATTTCTTTACAAGACGTTGGTACATGCAGTTCATGTCGTCTCACTAATTTTACCTGGTAAAGTTTTCCCATCCTCACGCACTGCAGGGAATTCTTTCACCAGCTCCCTGTCTCCTCTGGTAAGAGACAGCCAGCAGCTACAGTCAAAGTTCAATTCTTGTTTTGTATGTAGCTCTTCTATGTGAAAAGACTTCAAATGCCAACCCTCAAAGCCTGGCATATCATCACAGCTGACCCGAATCTTGTATACATCTCCCACATCTCCAGTTTCAACCTGCAACAAATATCATGAGAAAGAGTATATTGTCAAGGCTGCTTCACTTTTTGCAAATAGTGTAGGATTTGTTAAATTTACCTTAACCAATGGAAAAAATGAATCTGAGGCAAGGAAAAGTGTGGTTTGGGAACTGATCCCTCTTTTTCATGTACCCCCTATATGATCATTGATAAGACTGCCTCTTTGATTTTTCTCTGAGTCAAGATTTAAATCAGTAACATCTGTGCATGTAAGCTCTTTAGACAAAAAGCACTGTGAAAACCTTTGAACCTATTGGATAAAGAGGGACTTAGCTCTAGTTAAAGGCTCTGATATGTGGACACAAGTGATAACTAAAGATAATTATGATTAGCCTAGAGAATTTTAACTCATTTCTCTTTTGTAAAATGCTTGAATTTAAAGAAAAAAAAAGCAGATTCTTATATAACCACTTCTGTGGAAAAGAGAAGGTATTTTTCTGCATAATAGTATATAATTAATGTTGCTGAAATAGCTTTGCAGGATAGAGTAGCCCCATGCCCATACCACGTGTAGAAAATTCAATATCTGCTTGCTGACTGCGGGCTTCTGGAGACCAAGTTAAACCCTCCAAGCCAAGGGCTATGACCAAACCACATCGACTGCTAATGATTCCCATGTCATTAAACACTGCACAGAAAACATATTCTGAAGTCCAGGAGGAAGAGTGTTGCTTCTTTCCACTGGGCAACTGCAAGGAGGACAGGGAAGGAGAGAGTTTTCCAGTGAAAAAAATTTTTTTATTTTAAGGTAACAACTATTTTAAAGATGATCCAAACAGCAAATGTTACCAGTGGCCAGGTTCTTCTGTCATATGCAGATTTTTCCAGACCAGTCACCATGTAAGTTTTGGCAATGGAAGCCAGGAAGTAAATCCTTCATGCACTCAATAGTGTAGTAGTAAAATATTGAAGCTAGTCACACAATCCTGCACTAAGACCACCAGCAGACTGGTCTCTGAGTCAGAGCACATAGCTCCTAACAACCTAATTTATTCTGCTTCTCAAGCAGAGTTCTGCATTTGGCAGACCTTAACTGTTGACCTAGCTTGCTTAAAGCTAGTTCATGCGCCTTTGCACAGTGCAGACGTATATGCAAGGAAGCACCAGACATTTAATTCTTATTAGGACATTGTGAAAAGTGTGTTCCTGTCATTCAGGGAGAGTTGGCCACCTTCACCGATAAAGGTTGTGCAGATAAGAAATAGTAAAATGTCAAAGCATTATAAGTAATGGTAAATCAAAAAGTATCAACCTCACAAAATCATTTTACAAGAACTTGAACTATTTGTGAAGTGAAATGCATGAAAAGCAGCTAGCGGCAGCAAGGCCTCCCAACCTACAAGACCCCTTACAGCCCAAATATTTTTAGATAAGTATCATAAATGTTTGCTGTGACACTCATAGAAAATTTCTGGATGCAAGATACTGTTCCTTAAGAAACAGGGAAAAAAATCTTTCCCACTCTCTATTAAAGCAGTTGCCTGGTTCTCTGATGGTCCTGCAGGAAGCTCCTAGCTCCCAAACCATAACTCCACTGCATGCGTGATAGTCACATGGCTTTACATAGCTTTGCCCTGAAAAGGGCACGAGACTTGCCTTCCTTGTGAGTCCAGTCTGACAGGCTTGCTACTAGTCAAGGCCGTCCCAGACTGCGAAACCTGTGTGAGGGTGTTTATGGCTCTTTGATTTAGCACATATCCTGTGCTCCATCACTGCTCCATGTAAAGCAGCAATGTGGGCAGCATTTTATGTCAAGAATCTTTTATTCATGCTGTGCATGCTGCAAAGTATATTCTTAACCCTGGTGCTCTAAGTTGTCTAAGTCTTCCTAAAAAGTGCACATTCATGTCATATTAAACTGATCGGAAACTACTGGATTCATCAAGAGAGCATACAGCTTCTTCATGCATTTAAATTATGGTTCCTTCACAAGCAAAAAATCATTGCTTCTACTTTCACAATAAGACTACTGATTTGTAAAATTATTGTCTGCAGATTTTCTTTCTTAAAGATGGACCTCATGACTCTGGATCACAGAGCTACTTTAAATTGTTCCATAAAGCTTCGTAGTTTAGAGTTACAACATAACAGAACTCAGTTACAGGGCAAGTTGTACCTCACATTTTACTTTGTTTTCTGCTACCCAAAGTCAAATTTTCTAAACGTGTACTGTGTACCTTGTAGGAAAAGTGCACCTAATGCATACAGGAAAATAATTCCAGAATACAATACAGAATCACAGAATCACAGGACAGTTAAGGCTGGAAGGGACCTCTAGAGATCATCTAGTCCAACCCCCTGCTCCAGCAGGGACACCCAGAGCACATGGCACAGGGTGGCATCCAGGCGGGTTTGGAAGATCTCCAGAGAAGGAGACTCCACAGCCTCTCTGGGCAGCCTGTGCCAGGGCTCTGTCACCCTCACAGGAAAGAAGTTCTTCCTCACATGGAAGGTGGAATTTCCTGTGTTTCAACTTGAAAGCCAATCTTCTCTTTCTTTTTCTAGAATCACAATTCCATTGAAATGCCATATGAGTGCCTTTAAACCTAAAAGCATCTTACGTACCTTACTATCCACAATCTGTTGAATTAAGCATCACCAAATATTTTCAATTTAGAGTATGACATATTCCTCCCATTTTATAAATACTGTTTTTTTCCCATGAGACTGGCCATTTCTATCATTTCTGTTAGATTCATCAATGTACATTGTCAACAGTACATTGTCATCACATCATTTCATAACCCTTTCATGAGCCATTTTATATCCAAATAACTTTACGTAATATTGTACTTGAACTCTGCTCTGTGATAGACTCAGCTAAATAGCACAATATTATTTTCACTGTGTGATTGAAGGAGGATTTTATAATCAAGAAGTCCCTGGTTTCATCTCAGAAGATTTTGAATCTCTCAGAAATAGATAACTGATGAAGTTGATTATAGAATACCATACTATTTAGAATCTTCTCCTTTTTGAGGTCTTCTCCACACAGGTCTTTTCCAAAGACAAAACTTAAAGTAATTTAAAGTAAAATGTATTGCCTGGTTCCTCAGTAAAGTTAAATTCTCTATCACTTCCCTGTAAAAAACTATGCATGCACAAATGGTTCTTGTTATGAAGGGCGTGGTCAGTCCATCTAAAAGTTTTCTGTCATAAAATCTAGAAATCCTGCTCTTTGCTGTCCGAAGCATCATCCCACACTGTGGAAAATATGCAAAGTATTGAATTAGGAATTTTTAAATTTTCTGTCCTCCTCTTTGCTATTAACATAAAAAACATCTCATACTTGTGTTTTGTATTTGCGCATGGGTCTATTTACAGAACTTTGTGGTCACAGTACTGTTGTTTATATCATTTGCACTAGTTCTGGGAAACATTTTTAAGAATCCCACTCCCATGATTTATCTGTTAATATCAATTTGCATTCTATGATTATCTGGATAGTAGAACATGCACAATGTACTAGGTGCTCTCCAAAGGCAGCTTATTACAAGCTTTTTTCTGTAAGTAGGCAAGAAACACACCAGCATTTGAAAGAAAGATACATATAATTTACAAATTTCCTCACTCCATATGATATCAACAACTGACCTCTGCCATCACTCAAACATCAACAAGACAATTTATCACTGCACTTACTTACTTTCATTTTCCCAGTTTTCAATGTGTCTATTCTGTTCATTGGAGAGTGTGCTGTTTTCTGCCATGCTATCTGAGATGCTAAAACTCCCAGCAGATTCAATAACACAGACACATTCACTTATTTCTCTATTTATTAGAACTAATGTTTTCAAATCAAATTTATTCTTATGTCAGCTGCTCCCCCAGTCTAGTACAGCTATCTGGGACCACTGAAACCAAAATGTTTATCCTGTTAGTATGCTACTATTTTATCTCTCCTAGCAATTTATTAACATTTGCTATGTGCTCCTGAAATACACCTGTTCTTTTATTTGAGATGATCAAAAGAATTTTGGACCATGTAATCATTGTGAATATGATACACATCTGTGTATGTATTTATAGAAGAACACCTGGAAAATTAGGAATTTACACGTATTCAAGTCCTAAGTGCAATAAATGTATCTCTGAGAGCAACATTAAGCCTACTATTTAAAAGCGGTGTGAGCTGCTTACAGCACGTGTTGTTCTTTTTGCTGCATTGTATATTACTAAGGAAATTTGTCTAGGACGAGGATCTTAGGGAGGTTTAAATGTTCATTGCCTTCCACTTTTTGGCAGCCCTTCTCCACTGTGAGATCCCATTATGCCTCCAATATGGTGCTGCAATGGGAAAAGGTTCTGTTGTATTGTAAATAACTTTAGTAACTACAAAGAAAGAGAGAGTAAATGGAAACTAGATTTATTAGCAAAACTCATTCTTCAAAAGGTGATTTCAGAAGATATCTGCAAAATCCTAAGCACTCTTTTATAACAGGCCTGTTATTCCGACCTCCTTAGAACACGCCCTGCAAACAGCCCTGTAAGCAGCATAGCAAAGACATAAAATTTCAGACACAATAAAAAATGTTCAGATAGTATAAAAGGCAACAAAACCAAGGACAGAAATAGCCAAGTGAAAAATACAGGCCCTAACTCAAAGCCAATCCAAATTATGAACACGCATTTAAAGAAGCCTTATGATAGAACCCCAGTAAGATAGAATAGGGTACTATGGTAGAAGGAATGGTAGAATAGGTCAAACAACCAGACTGATACATAGTGTGGTACATTGCCACTGAAATTAGGTAATCTTAACATGACACTTTGGAAATTACAGAGAATTTGGATGCAGTAGAGGTCTGCTTTATGGAATGATGCTTTCCAAAATCCAGCCAGCTGCTGTGGCTGTTCCACACACAAGACTCTCTGCCTCTGTTGACCTCTCTAGTTTATGTCGATGAGTGAGGCAGATCCTTTTGTTGCCCAGTCTGTTTTCTGATAAGCAGCTGCTCTCTTGTCTTTAGCAAGTTTCATTATCTTTTCATTTACTCCCTCTGAGGTTCCTAAATTATGTTAGCTTGTTATTTAACTTAAAAATTCAGCCTGGATCAGGTCATTATGATGAAGCTCTGATACAGCTGCTTGAAAACATTTTCTCTATGTAGTTTTGTCTTTATTTTCAAAATGTTTATTTCAGCCATTTAAATGATTTTACTGAGCTTTCTAAAACTGCTGTGAATGCAGACTGCCTAGAAGCTGCATTTCCATGCCAATCAACAAAATTTGCAATGCCTTAGCTTAAAAAGTCAGGAAAGAATTTGAGCATTTAAAGGATGCCTTAGATGAATCCTCTCAAAACAGCAGGATAAGAGTACAGATAGTTAGATAGTTAGGGTTGCTTTCCATTACATTATTGGTTCAGGACTCATCACATTTTGATAGGCTTGAATGCTTTCTCCTGTGATACGCAATCATTCAGAAAAATCCTATGTACCTGCTGGTATGACAGACAGAATGGCATTGGAGGAGAGTGGAGATGGCTTTACGAAAACTGGAATAAGGGAAAGAAAAGCCCACTTATGTCCTCTAGGCATACTGTCCAAATCCTTCATCTTCTGCATTCTCAAATATTGTTTTTCATATAAACTGCAATTCAGGATTCTTTAGAGAATTGAAAAAATACAAGAGAAGAGATGGTGAATGCAATAAATTATACAAAAGGGATTATTTCTCCCCTTGATTCATATTCTTGAAGGTACAGAAAATTTGAAGAGAACACTGTAGAGTTGACTCTAGTAAAAAAGATCTACAAGCATCAGATGGTTCAAGGTCTAAAATTAAATCATTCCATCTTTGTAAATAAAAAGTAATAAAAAGCAAGCAAAAGTCATTTGTAGGAAGCAAACTAGCTTTCCATATATATGCATATATCTTTCGGCTGCGGTGGAATATCATGATAATCTCTCTGTAATACTGTATATTTACAACTTACGATGAATTCATCTGTTGCTCTTGGTAGAAAGCACACATATCCTGGGTTTTGTGGAGGAAGCAGAAGGTCATCACTTTTGCCTTTCGAGCCGTAAATCACAAGGGTTCTTTTACACTCCTTTGGTTCTGGGGAATCTTCATCTGTTTGAACCTGCACCCTCCACTGTTGTCCTAAATAAAATAGAAATATAATGACATATTTCAGAACAAGGGAGGACTTCAATTAATTTCCTCATTATTATTGTTACAAAGAATTTAAAGATTACTAAGAATTTATATACTATTTTATAAAAACAGACATACATTCCTTCTCTTGAACAAAATTATAATTTAAATAAGACTTGATAAACACAAAACAACTGTTAAAGTGGGCAAAAAAACAGAAATTAATATTAACGAAGCAGAAAAAACAATCTTTGGCTAGGCTTTTGCATTCTCTAGGAAAAATTAGTTGCTTTAATTGCAAGAATTTATTTATTTGATTTCAGTCCTTCAAGTGTTCATGCATGTAATATGAAAGAGAAGACAAGAATTTAGTCATCATTAATATATGATCCATTCTTAAAAAATATTGACTGGGATGCACAACTAGTCAAGTCAAATAATAAAAATTAATCCTCTTTCTCCAATATTTTTAAGCTAATCTGTCATGCTATTTGCTTATTTGTAAAATAAGATCGTTCATTATAGTCCAATCCAAAATCTAGGTAATTTGAAAGAACAGCTTTCATTTACCTCTGCCCATAGATCAGTCTTTCAGAGATTCTTTTTGATAGATGACACATAGTCATAAAAATACGTGTAAATCCAGAACCAAGAATGTGTATGAGAAAAGATTCATTTTTCCTGCTCAAAATGCAGCAGAAAATCATTCAAGATATGGAAAAAATATGTCTGAGATGGACACTATATGCTAGAAGGATAATTAACTGGTTGAATGTAAATCTTCACCTGAATTCAAATTGATTTTGGTTTTGTTTTTCTGAAAAGACACTTGCTTCTGCATGGCAAAGAGAACTTAAAGTGAAAGGAAACCAAAGCCCTGTGTTCAGACTGACAAACACAGCCATAATTTGCTTATGGAATTAATAGGAAAGAGAATTATTTCATGAATGTGTGTAAGCCTACAATGGATTGAGTCAGCAGAATAAATTTTAAAGTAATTTAACTTATATATAAAGTGGATGTGATTTTTTTTTCTTAAAGTGCCATGTGCTTTATTCGTACGTTTTGATTTTCTGTAGCTGTTTGGAATTGAGATTGGGTGAAAACCTGTTTCACTTTTCTCTGCTTATGATTTCCCCCCCTGGTTCTTTGCACATGTTTTATATAGCTTATTCCATTTTCCCCTAGTTATAAAAGCTTTTTTTTGCATTACATTTGACTGTTCTCTGATTCTTCTGGGCTCAGTTACAAAACAGCAGGCAAATACACATATCCCAGGCAGTCCGCTGAGTAAGATGATAGCTGAAAGGATCTTTCCATCTGAACTCTTTTTTTTGAGGTCATTTCCAGGAATGAGTCAGACTTTGCCTAATGAGGAACTTTTGTTGTTTAAAATGTATGCCAGCTTTGAATTTTATCTCCTTGTGCCAGGTTGGCATGTGGTACCCTTTAGGGTGTCACACTTGGTGAAGTCAAACATCCTTTGAGCTTCTGCCATTTCCGAGTACTCTAGGGCTTGCAAATTCAAATTCTTACAAAGACTCTCACCATAATCCCGAACCTCTTATCCACTCCAACCATGGGCCATGTAAGCTACTTCCATTTTGAAGGGCATCACAGGTACATGGCAGAGAAGAAATTAAGATAATTTTTCATTATTGTTTGCTCCCTCGTGAGCTTTCATTTTCTCACTGCAATTCTCTTCTGCTTTCGGAAAGAGCGAGCCCTAAGTTAAGAGAAAGCAGGGGTGCATATCTGCCTGTTTCCTCATCCAAGAAGCAGCATGATTGGAGAATGAATTTCAGGCAAGGGTGTGATTTATTTTAATTAATATCTATGATTGCATTTTAATTACTATTTCAGAAGAAAGGCTAAGACACCAATTGGGAGTTTTCCAGGAAATGAATCAGTGGTTAACAGATTTAAGGCCTCTTAGCATCTGTGACTGCTTGTTTGCCTGCATTTACTTTTAATGCTTCCACAACTTGATAACCGAGCTAACCCAGATTGACTGCATTTTCTCTCAGTTCAGCACACTCATTTCAACCTGCTCATGTCAGAGTAAGAAAAGAACATTTGGTGTAATACTATATTCCCTTAGACAGCTTCTCGGTAAAGATGGCTACACTAGGAAAGAGACTGATTGCAAATATCTATTTGTTTCAGTGATTATCTATTTTCAGAAAATTTCAAATACTTCACTAACATCTGAAAATTAGATAACTGAACCTGAGTATTTCTTTTTCTGCCCCTTCATGCAAGGTCAAATAAAAAAGATACTTTTCCCCTGATATCACTTATCCACATTAGATTCATTTCAAAGTGATTAGTGTTACTGTGTTATTTTACTTTTAGGCTATGTGCAAAACTATAGCCATTTTCTTTGAGACATCTGTATGAGAACTGTTTAAATGAAAGACAGAGGGGAAATAGACTTCCATGAAAAAAGTCAGAATTCTTTCTTTTCTAAAATAATACAACCAAGGCTCTTATTTCATCTTGCTCCAGAGATGGGTGAGTCCTTTCTTGACTTTAAGAAATGAAACAGGATCAACTGCAATAAAATCATTCCAGAAAGCCTTTTAACTACCACTTTGGAATCTGGGAGATGCTTGCAGCATTTTTGGGAAAAGTCAAACCTTCTGCATATAGTAAATTGGGTAGAGTAAAATACGGAGTTAATATTTTGTACACTCATTCAGAAAAACAAAAAAGGAGTATCTGATTTTCTTTCTTTTCCTTTTTTCTTTCCTTTTTTTTTTTTAATGAGAACAACTTTTACATTGTAAGACAATTGCCACCATTCTTTTGAGGACATAATACTCCAGATATAAATTACTGGTGTTTTTTGGGTCTAAGAGCTAAAATGGTAATCACACTTTGCTAGATGTAGAAGTAGGTTGCTTAGTTCATGGAAATTGTAGAAATTTGTGTTGCTTGTTCTACCTGCCTTGCAGGATTTTGAGGCAGACAGTGAGACTGGGTTAATTAGGAAATTCAGACACTATCTGGCAATATATACTGTCCTTGATTTTTAAAAGCAGGGCAAAGCTATTTGTGTTTGGGGGATTCTGTGATTATTCTTACTCCTTTACCAAAACTCACAAGGCAGGGATTTCTTCTTTTATTTTTTTTTCTTTTAATGGAGTTACAGAGATAATTTACTTTATATTTTCTCTTATGAATTGTCTGTATATCTTAATGTTAACAACCTTTTGTGACACAAGAAGTTCTAACCTGTAAAAATCTATTAACTGAACCATCTTCACTGATGTTGAATTGTATTTTATGCATCACCCACAAAAGCCCACAGTACCTCAGAGCACCCTGTGATTCACGGAATTCTGCCAGAATTCAGCTCCTTTTACCTGACTGCAGTATAGACAACATTGTAGCATGCTATGTCTCATTTCTTTGCTTTGCAAGAAAAACTGTTACTATCTACTATTTTGATACTCCCCTTATCATCATGAAAGGCGGTGAGGGGAAAAAAAAAGAGAGAGAGAGAGGGAGAGAGAGAGAAGGAGGAAAGAGGACCTATAATTTTTCCCAACAGAATAAGACAATTTTAATAAGAGATGAAAACTCCCAATTTCCCATAGAAAAACTGAGAGTAACTGTCTATCTTCTATACCCACATGATCATCTTTAGATTTTTTTCTCTTGCATCAAGTATACGTAAATAATTTTGCTGCTGTGTTTAACTTGATAGAGTGTCTCCAAAATCTATAGATGATGATGAGAGAGGTTGATATAGATCTACCACATTTAGGCAGAATCCATAACCACTAGCAGCATTTATAGGCATCTGGAATTTCTGCTTCGTTAAAGTTGGCAAAATTCCAGCTTGGCTGAAAAAAAAACTGTAAGACTCTAAGAAACCTGCCTAGCAAAGATAATTTTCAAACTCTACTCTTTGGTTGGGTGGTTGAGTAGCTTATTCAAAGAGAATGAGTTTTCTGTCTTCAGAGGGATTTCTACTTTCAGAGTTATTTCTACCTTCAGAGTGTTTTGTTTGTAAATCTTTGCCTTAGCCCTGGCCTAAGCACACTGATTGTTATTCTGGAATTTACCAGACAGCACTGGAGTATGACTATACTTGCAGTGAGTGGCTGTCATGGAATCTGACAACATGAATACACGGATATTGGTGGCATAACATTAGTACTCCTCTGCTTGCCTTATATTCAGCAAATGTATCACACATGCGAAGTTTTCACTTTCACTGTGAATGGGACTGCCTGTTACTATTATTTGCCTTACCATCTGAAATCACTGTAGGGAAAATTTAAGGATAAAACTTTTTCTTCTAAAATTCTGCATCTCTGGAATTTTCTCTAACCCTAGTGCTGTATCATGAAGGATTGACACAGAACTGTGTACAAGGCACCTTTCCTAGCCTGTTTCACTAGACACTCTCATATAAACTCAGTCTTTTCATAGGTAAGATCTACAAGAAAATCAGCAAGAGAACACAAATTAAAAAGCAGCAAAGCTTAGATCTGTTCCACTCATCATCTCTTTTACATACAGCATAAAAAGCGTGATCTCAGTTCCTCACAGAAGCGAGTTCCTGGGTAAATAAAAGATGACTAAAGAGGAATTCAAGTTAACCTAATGTATTCCTATTTGGCAGGATACCCTCTATCAAATGCTCTCTTTCGTAAACTCCTTATTATTTGAAACCTCAGGTGTCATCCTAATAAATCTGCATACAATTTTAGGGTCTTCCTGAACACCTTGACATTGTTAAAAGTTTCACTAACAGATTAAGGATGAGTCGCTCCTTTCTCTTCACAATCAAAATATTGTGCTATATTCTTCTTGACATGCACAAGCTCTTAGCAGATTGTGCATCTGTGCCTGCTTATTGCAACATGACAAAGAATGAAGCTGCACTGGAAAAAAAAATTGTTACCAAAATATGGTTTATTTTCTGAATATAGTGTGAAACTGATACTCTGGATGCATCTCTGAAGTGTGTGCTTAACAGAACGCAGGATCCAATTCCAAGTCACTCTTGTGAAAAACAGATTTCTCCATAGCAAAGTCTTTACCTGAGTTAATCAGCCTCCTCTTGTAAAAGCGATTATGCCCTGGAACACTGAAACTGTTTGCCAAATGTCTGATTGAATGCAAGAGATTTCATTTTTAGGGGAAGAGGAATTAGATGGAGAGTTCAGGACATCCTACAAAAGGCAAATCACTATTTTCAGAGGTAAATGAAAATATTACTTCTTTTACTTTAATTTATCCCATAGTTTTCTCAGACACAGTTACACAGAATATGCACTTACAGTTAAATGTTCATAAAGAAACTGGTATTAGTCTGTTTCTCTTTTATGGCTAAGGAAAAATGTAAAGATAGTATCCTAAATATTAAGCATTTGGGAGGTACTAATCTTTTATGACGTCTTTCTAGATAAATAATTAAACCTAGTTGGTTTAAGCCTAGATGGCTAGTTTTTCTTAACATGTTTTCTTAATTCAGGCAGTCTTTGCCAACCAAATGAAATTACTGCACTTAGTTTCATTAACAGATGTGGAGTCTAAACCCGTATACTCTGGTGGACTTTGACCTGAAAATGCTTCCACTATCATTCCACAACATTTTTTTCAAGTTGCTATTGTTTGCTAAGGGATCTGATATATTAAACAACAGTAGCAGTGGGATAAACAAAGCAATACTTGAATCTCTTTGAGAAATTTCTGCCTGATTTGGGGACAGAATAATAAGAATAGAAAGAAAAAGAGATATAGTTTGAGAGAAGCACCTTTATCTTAATTACTTTAACAAACTTGTCATTTCCATAGATCTTTACCAGATAATTTTTGATTTTCTCTTTTAGTTGATTATTTACACATACTGTGAGAAAGCCGGTCTGATCCACTTATTTGTGACTTAATACTAATTTGGAGGTTAAATAGTCAAAAAAAAAGATGTAGAAAACAATTCTTACCTTTGGAGAATACCTTATCTGAATTGCTATATTCTAAAATATGAACAAGAAAAAAAAGTTTTATGTGAGTAAGTTTTATTATTACTTTTCATCATAAGTGACGATAGTATATACCAAGTATATACTATACAGTGTAATAACATACTTACTTTCAGCAGGTAGCTCTCGTTGTGTTCTCCCATCATCTTGGTATTCATCTAACCATCTTTCATTGCAAAACAAAAATAATGTGATAAATAGAAATTATCGTTTATGCTGCAAGAGATCTCACAGTTACCTTCACACTCTTCAACAGTTTTTTATTCTTTTTTGCCAAAATACACCCAGGAAATTCTTCACAGAGCTAATTTCATTTTATACTTTTATCATAGTTAGCATTATTCATGTTCAAGGAGAATTTAGTTCACTCTATGACTGGCACAAAATAGAAATTTGCATGGAAGTTAATACCATACAAAGTCCTAAGTATCTACGGTAACAATATTCAATTGTACCTTTTTGAGGCAATGGTATATAACCTGCAATGTTCAGTTTTTTATACTTAAAATGTCACATAACCCCTGGGAGGAGTATTCTAGATCCCAGGTCTGGAATTTTCTAGAGCTTTTATAGGTAGAATGAAGTGGATTTCTTTCTCTTTTCTTTAATACTGATGGATTAGAAGATTTTTCCTTAAAGTCCATTTCATTACAAAAATACACTCATACTCCTTCATTTGATCCTCCTTGCTGATATAATAACACTTTACATTCATTTAAAGTCTTCCTTATTTGAAAATAAATATGTTCTATCAGGTTCCATTCTAAGCTGATGTAGCTTTGTTCAAACCCAAGTATCCATATCCCTATCCATATCCATTTAATTACTTACATATAATAAAATTATGTGAATTACTCTCTTGTGCATGAAGACTAGATTCCAATGTATTTTAACTATTGCTTTAATAAGTATTTTGATTAACTTTTGTGAACTATGTCTTCATCCCTTTTTAAGAATGAAAATGATCACTAGCAGTTTCTAAAAAAACAAATTTTAACACATTGGCAGCACTTAGTCTCTAGACAAAAAATGGCAGAACCCTTCCAGGTCTATGCATATGCCTCTAATCTTTTTCCAAGAGCTTAATAATTTCTTTTGACAAGGAACTTTTATATCAAGCTCAGACTCTTCTTTAAGTAGCCCTCCCCTTTGAAAAGTCTCATAAAATCTCCATTGATTTAAAAAAAACAATTGTCTCATTTGTCTGCTTCTCCAATGACCATCTTCAACTGCACACCAAACCAATTAAACAGTCTAATAGCCAAAAAGTAAAACAAAAACATGATCATCAGAGTAATCATTTTCAGAAGAGTAAATGGTTCTTAACTAATCATTTCCAGCAATCTTGCAAATTAAAATGCAGCTTTTTGTAAAAAGAAGAGATACTTAATGAAATAGAGCTTCAGAGTTTCTAAGAATTTTCATGAATATAAGACACAATGCCCAAATTAACATGGGAAAATATATCAGCTATGTAGAATAAATTCACAACATATGGAACTTTAGTAACTGCTAGAATAAAGATTTGGACATTTCTTTCTTTCATTTTTGCCCATGGCAGCAAAACCCTAGACTTAATAAGATAGAGAAGTAGCTATTTGCTAAGTGAAAAGATATATTTCAGCTCTCTTTAGGAGGAGTTTTAACAATTATTTGCATCTACAATCAAAGGACTTTTCAAATTTTTCCAATATTTGGAGAGTTCTGTGTAGGGCTACAAAGTTTAGGGGACTGGAGCATCTCTTTTATTAGGAGAGGTCTGGAGAGCTCAGACTGTTTAGCCTAGAGAAAAGAAGGCTGAGAGGGGATCTTATCAGTATGTACAAATATCATCAAGGGGATGAGCCCAGACTATTTTCAGTGGTGGCCAACAACAAGACAAGAGGCAATGGACAAACTGAAACACATGTAGTTCTGCCTGAACTTGAAGAAAAACTTTACTGCGAGAGTGACAGAGCACTGGAACAGGCTGCCCAGAGAGGTTGTAGATTCTCCTTCCCTGTAGATATTCAGAACCCTCCTTGCTGCCATTCTGCGTAATGTGCTGTAGGTGACCCTGGACATGGACTAGATCTCCAAAGGTCCCCTTCCAATCTCAGCCATTCTGTGATTCTGTGACTCGTGTATAATGTCTTCAGTGCCCAGGAAAGAGAAACTGACTGAAATCCATATATCTTACCACCTAATACTTTTTAAAAGTGAGAGAAATGAAAATATATTTGTTTTCATGATCTCTGTAGATACATAGATAGAGAGACGGATAAAGGAAAGATCGATGTTCCTTTCCTCCTATGCAATATTCAGTTTTGGTTTTCTTTGCCATATACTATGACTTCTTCCCATAACAACCAGGAATCTTCACTGTTTGACTTCAAGATCTAAATTTTGCATTTCATGTCCATTGAAAAATTCTGGAGGATTGCCCATATTTATGCATTGTATGCATATGCTAGTTCAATGTTGCAATGCTTTCTTTAGGCTTCTGGAAGATTAACAAAGTAATTCTGTTTCTTCACAAATGACATACCTATTACAAGGAAATACAACCTCTTGAGCTTCCTTTCCTTCTTCATGTTTGATGATGATCTTCTCCAGGAACCATCCATTGCCTGTATTGATGTGTGTTTTTTAATTTTTTTTTTCATAAGAAAAAAGCAGATCCCATTAGGACAGAACTCAAATTAATGGATGATATAAATTAACACAGTAAAAGCTTTATCATTCTACATCTCTCGAAAGAGGTACAACATTCTTCCTTGCTTTGTTGCATTTTAATTCAAAAGGAAGTGGATTTTTTTTGCTTGGAGAGAAGTATATTCATATATCTGTGAACTGCCATGAACATTCACATTCCAGCCTACATCTTTTGATTCCTTGTGATCAGGCACAGAGGGAAAATCTGCTTGTGCTATTGAGAGCTGTGTGAGAAATGGAATTCTTGGTCCTCTGAGAATTAAATTGCATATTACAGTATCAATTGCATATAACAGTATCAATTAGCAGACTATTAATATCTATTGTTCTCATCTCCTTGTGTTCTATCTTAGCTTCTGAAAAATATATGCTCCAGCTTTTACAGTATATGCTCATTTAAATACACTACAAAGTCAAAATACTGCATAAATCTGCATGAACATTAGATTAACAAATTCTGATAAAAACAAGTTTGCTGAAAACAAACAGAAGGTGTTCTTCTGGACATGTGATAAGCCTCTTCAGAAAGCTTTTCAAATTTGCATTTTTAAAGCCTAAGTTTCAAGGGCATGCTTTTGTTTTTCTTTGCCCTCTATAAAGAGAGGAAAGGACATTCTTTGCAAAATATGAAGTTTAAAATTTATTGAAGACCCTTTTAAACCCCTTGCCCAAGGAAACAGCACAAAGAATTTTCTTTTGGTCTTGCAGTGGGAACATTTTATATCTATATAGCATGGAAACCACAAAGCACGGATACATTTTACCGGCTCCCCATCAGGCTTACTTACCTTCTACCTGCAACTCTGTGATAGACCAGAGAATCCATTTTCTACCAGTAAAGTTACACAAGCAGTAACACACTTTCAGATGCTATATGATTTGTACATATTAGTGATGTAAATAGTAAAAAACAAGACAAAACAGACACCATTTTCTTAGATTACAAATCAAGCAAGGTATCAGCATGGTATTAAAATATATTGGTGTATGACTGCTACTGTATTACATTGTCAGAATAAAATAATGTTTAAGAATTTGATTTATCTGAAGGATAGGTTTCCTAAAAATTAGTGGACAGGGCATTGGTCCAAACTTGGCTCAAGGACAGAATATTACTTGCACAATCATGGATCGCTCCCCAACCTACTTGTTTTTTTCAGATCCTTCCCAGGTACAGGAAGAAAAAAAATAAAGCTGACAAGTGCTTATAATTTTAAAAAGTGTTTATATTGTTCACTAATAAAAGCATATATTACAGAACATCAAATACCTATATAACTATGTAAGCAAATTATTACTTTCTATTCTCTCAGTCTTGCCCTACCTTCTATGTTTTGTTGCATTGAATTCTGCATCTAGCTTTCAATAAAGCAGTACAAGGTGTCTGTATACAGAATATGGCAATCTCTTTAGATATTAATTTTAGTTGTCAAATTAAATCCTGTATTCTCACACACAGAGGAGCTCAGAGAAACACTGGTTAGTGGGGGGAAGCCAAATAAATATTCTACCCTGACTCCTCCCATGGCTTTCGAAGAAAAGCTCTCAGCCCCATGATCTAGATGTGAAACCCATCACCATGAGACAACAGGAGTTGGGATTATACAGGATTTGCTATGGTATGGTTAGGGATGGAACCAAAGTGGGCAAAGGGAGATATCAAGGTAGCTTGGGCAACAACCATACGGAAATAGAAGAAAAAGGAATTAAAATCATAGAATCATAGAATCATAGAGTGCCTAAGGTTGGAAGGGACCTCTAGAGGTCATCTAGTCTAACCCCCCCTGCACACGCAGGGCCACCTAGAGCACGTGGCACAGGGCTGCATCCAAGCGGGTCTTGAAGATCTCCAGAGAAGGAGACTCCACAACCTCTCTGGGCAGCCTGTTCCAGGGCTCTGTCACCCTCACTGTCAAGAAGTTCTTCCTTAAGTTCCCGTGGAACTTTTTATGCTTCAATTTATGGCCATTTCCTCTGGTTCTGTCAGTGACCACCAGTGAAAAGAGGCCAGCCCCATCTTCCTCATTGCCTCCCTTGAGGCACTTATAGACACAGATCAGGTCACCTCTCAGCCTTCTCTTCTCCAGGCTGAATAAGCCCAGTTCCCTCAGCCTCTCCTCATAGGGCAGATGTTCCAGGCCCCTGATCATCCTAGTCGCCCTGCGCTGGACTCTCTCCAGTAGATCCACATCCCTCTTGTACTGTGGGGCCCAGAGCTGGACACAGTGCTCCAGATGTGGCCTCACCAGGGCTGAGCAGAGGGGCAGGGTCACCTCCCTCGACCTGCTGGAGACGCTCCTCTTAATGCACCCCAGGATGCCATTGGCCTTCTTGGCCACGAGGGCACACTGCTGCCTCATGGGCAACCTGTCGTCCACCATGAGCAGGTTAATTGTGAACAGATGGTTGGTCAATACACTTGTGACTCCATACTGCACATATATACACACACACACGTATATATATGTATGTATATACCTTCCCAGACTTTCTGATCCATCAGAAAGGGGGACTGGATGAGGCAGTTGGTATTGTTTTTGTTTGTGCAAGTGTTGAGTACTCCTGACTCTATTTGTCTGTGTGGCTGACCGTGCATAAGTATATACACATATATATAAGCATATGTATACACATACACATGTCTATGTGTATGTTTTGTACGTGTGCTTGTGTACGTACCTATGGGAATACCCGCACAGCCTCACTACTGGCTGATCCTGGGGCCATAGAGCTATGGTAAACTTGCCTCTGGCACCTACTGTATTTGCCCTCTCCCTAACAGCAGTAACCACAGACACATCCATCTCACTCTCTCAGATCATTTCTGATTACCATCTTAGTGACTGTTACAGTTATCCTTCAAAGCCCTTTTCAAACATCTTGTCCTTATTGTGTCTGCGCTACTCACAACTTGTGATATTTCTTAGGCATTGCTTGAATCATGCCGTTATTTGTCAGTTCGTTGTAGCAAAGCAGCATGAGGAATGTTTTGGTCAGAGCCAAACAACTGACCTATTTATCTTTGTGTTCTGCCTCTCCAGCTGCACACAGCTCTGGAAGTCCCTAGAAGGCAGCAATCCCTGTCTCATAGTGAAGGCCTGCCTAAACAGTGCATGGAATGAAATGGCATTTTCTTTTAAAGACTTTAGCCCCAGGGCACATGGGGATGCTCTGCAAGCCTCCTCTATCACTGGGAATACCTCAGGTGAATACTTTGGCATGAAACTCTGATGCCCTCTCCTTGTAACACTGGTCAGGCCAGTATTCATCAGCAAAAAAAAAAAAGAAAAAAGGACAAACTCTTTTTGCGTAAAAGCATAAAAGGAAGGTACCTCTAGAGGAGAATGCTGTTTCAGTAGAAAAAACTCATTATCTAGCAACTTGCATTTGACAAAAGCCAAAAGTCTGTTGTCTTTCCTTTCTTCAATCATGGTAGCCATGGGAAAAGATCTACCCTTGATGGTCTAGAAATCTTCCAGTGCACCTTACACTGCTTTATGGTACCTGGCCAAGTAATCTGGCAAGTCAGAACTACACATGATTTAGGTGATTACAAGGGCATTTTCCAACCATATATTTCCAAAGAAACTGCAAAAATTGACTCTGACTCCTGACTAAAAACTTTATAGAGTTTTCCCTTTCTCTCCTACTCCAGAGGATGGACAGCTCCTGTTATCATTCCAGGATAGCTTGAAAATCAAGACTAAAGACCTTCTGCCTCTAACATTCAGACAACAGATAAACAGATATGATTAAAACAGAAAACATCCACCTCTCTAAAGAAATGTACTTTTCTCCCTTGGATCGCTTCAGAAGGTTAGATCTCTAATTGGTCTTTATCCTGGCTCACCAGCTATTTCTGGTTCACTATATCTAGGACCACTTCTGGTCAAGTTTCTCTGGAACTAGTTTTGGAGACAGTTGAAGAGAGGCCTGCAAGATCTGTGTTGAACACAAGGAACAATCATGATATCCCAGTCATAAATACTCTTATACATAGAAGCCAACCTGTCTTCCTACTTAGACAACCTTTCATAAACACTGATTTTGGAATCCTCTATCAAAGGAACTTAGGATAGCTGAGCCTGGTGGCAGGTTTGCTCTGCTATAAGCAGACAGCAACAGACAGCAAGCAGAGCAGTCTGTTAAAGGAGGCATGATGGAGGGGAAAGAGAGCGTGGTATTGTATGCTGGGGATAGAGTAAGCTCTACCATACTGCCTCTGGGATATGTCTTGGCATACTAGGATGGGAAGTTCTCAGGTACATGGTCATCTCTATCACTGCATATCTTAGCAAATTACAAAGCTATAAGACTCAAATTTTCACAAATGTCATCCTAATGAGGCTTCTATTGCGATACTCACAGGGCCTTAAACAGTCAGGATATTTGACATTGCTTGAGGCTATTTCAGAGCAAGGTAGAGTAAAAGTGCTTTTCTAATCCCTGTGCCCATGAATCGCATTAAAAATCATTCCCTTTGCTTAACCCTTTCACAGACACTAGTCCACTATACTAGAAACATTTCCATCTTTACTACTCTTAAAAGTCATTTACTTTCTTCTAGAGATGCACTGCTAAGTCTTCTGCAACAAATTCCTCTCATCACAAAATCATCTTTTTTAATGAAAATCTTGCAATCTGAATGCAACACTGTAGCAGCTACACTTGACTAACATAGATGAAATAACCAAGTCATATCCCATTCTGCAAAGCAGCAAAGATATCACTCCTTAGTTTTTCCAACCCTGTTTTGTAATACTTAAATATCCTTAATTACACTGAATATCTTTAACTCTGTTGTATCCTTGTCTTTGCTCTTCTGTTTAATGGAAGATCATTTTACCTCTGTCAGTACCACAAAGGTACTGAACCACAGAGTTCATGAATTTTCCTAAAATGTTGTCTGCACAAATAGTGCTCTATTACAAATAAAAATGAAAACAAAGAATGAAATTTTATTATTTGACACCAAATTCATGTCCTCTTTGCTGACCATTGCCCCTGTATTCCATCATAGTGACTAGTCCACAGGAAGGCTTCTTACCACAGCAAGACCTTCTGTCACATTTTTTAAGAAGGATGCAACATAAATAAAGCGTATTGTGTTTAAAAATGACTTGACTTGAAAGCAGATTAGTTGCTAGGAATTTAAATCCTACCTGGACCAGTTCCATCATGGCTAATCAGAACTTTCTCCAAGTCTCCCAGTGAGACAGCCTTTATGTAGAAAATATCCATCTGTAGAACCATACAAGGGAAATTATAAAGATCTAGAATATAACTATATTTACCAGAACTACATTAACTATAAAAATATGGAACAGTTACTCTTTTCCTTTGTTTTTATGAAATGAATATTGGTGTTGTACGTGAGTCCTGGCCTAACAGTAAGGATCTTTTGAATCCTTCCAAAATGAATATCATCTTTATATTCACTCTAAACAGACAACACAGGATTCTTTTGGCATGAAACAAGGCTCTGTTGCAAGTTGATTTGACCCTCTCTATATTACGTCTTCCTTCTAGCCCTATCTATCTATCTGCCTTGTCTCTCATACTCAGACTAGAAAACATAATTGTGGATAAACATTTAGTGCTTGATTCTAAGATTCACAGTAGTGTGTTCAGGATAGCAAAAATTATTCCATTGCCATTTTGCCTATATGTCTAATGTAAATAATCAACAGTATTAAAATTCCAATATCTGATGCTCTCAATAAACAATTCATTTAAAATCAATACACAGAAATTATTCACAAAATGAATTGTGAAGGTAATTTTGAATACAAAAAGTATGTGACAAAACTGAAAACTGTTTGAATAAATTTGTAAATAAAAAGATATTTGTTTGTTGAAGAAATATTTTGCTAGTCATAATTCATTTTCTCTTACGAGAAGCACTACTGCTTTTACCTCACCTGTCCATGTTGAAATTTTACATTATTATTCTTAGATCTATGAAGCTTCCTCTGGCCAGTATCTCCTCTTGTTCCAATAAGATTGATGTAAACATTCGAATCTGTTGCAGCACCAAGTTTAGAGCCTGTGTATATGTGGATCTTATATACCAACACTAGAAGAAGAAAAACGTTGAGATTACCCCTATTGCGTTTACATGATTCAAAAGCTTTTTTTGTCAAAATTTGGCCAGGAGAATGCACTGCCTTTCAGGTTTGGAAATAGCAACACTGTCTATGCTTTTGCCACTTCCAGATTGAAATCTTATAATTCTCTACACACAAATATGAACACGATAACTTTAAAAAGAAGCATTTATGCTCTGCATAGCAGCCCATCTGCTCCGGAAAATGGGCTATCAAGCAAGTGTTCCCTAGCGCTCCATTTTCTTCCCTGACTCCCCGTTGAGTATTTATGGCTTCAGGACCTAATTTGCAAAATCTCTCCTGGCAAGTTGTCTGGAGATCTTCTAACTGTGCCTAGTCATGATTTCAGACAATAGTTATATTTCACTGGTTCCAAAGAACTGTAAAACACTGTATTTGTGGAAAGAGGATTTTTTGGGGGGTAACTATTCTTCATTTTATCTTAAAAATGGAGCAATAATTATGAAATGTGCTTTCACATCAGATACAGTAGTGGTCAAATAGATGAATGGATTCCCTCAATCTGTAAATGATCATCTGGACACTGGACTTTTTTTTGAAAGCTTCAATCTCTATCACTAGTAGATGCATATTCCCTTAATAACAGCTCTCAATTAAAATGTATTTATGACCTTTTAAATGTCTTTCCTTTTAGTCTAGGAAAAATCTCACAAAATACACATTTATCTTCAAAATATTCTGGAAAAAAAATCAGGATTACTGTATTAATATATTTTGAACCACACTAATATTATCATTGTAATTAATCAGATATGAAAATTTATTTTTAAATGATTATTTCTATTAATTACATCCTATTGTATTTCATTGCATACTCTTCCTACTTTTTATGATTTATATATGTATTTTTCCTGTTTAGACATTAGTGGGAATTTTTCCATGCAGTGTTTTTATTTTAACTGTAGCTGTTCATTTCTTCTGCTACCTGGTAGATGATAAAGAAGATTATTGTTCCACTAATGGAGATCACTAACGGCTCTAAGGAACATAGTTAAATACAGTCTTTAAGAAGGAACTAAGTTGAAAACAAAAAATGGTAAAAAAAAATTGATACCAGACAACAGTCTACAGATATCAATTAAAATGTTCTCACTGCTAACCTACAAGTAGCTTGTAGAATCTGACATTTCTCTCTATATGTGTATATATTTATTCACAGAATCCCAAAGCATACTATAAAGCTCAAACATCATGGCATCTATCAGTAAAGAATAATTATTTTGGGTGTCCTATATCATTGGAGATGATATAGAGGTGGTAAAATATTACACAATCACTTTAAAGGCAGGAAAAAACACATGTGTTTGAAGGTAGGAAGGAAATGTTGATGGATAGACTCTATTCTTTACTATATTAAAATACCTTTTTAATTCATATATAATTGTCCTAAATTGCAAAGGACAGGTCTCCAAAGCTTTAACACTACTATAAATCTGACTTTAAAGAGTAGTGGCACTTCCTGATCACCATAGAATTTACTATATCTCCAACCATTCGATGTAGCTCTAACATCCATTAGAATCTGTGAAATATAATTAATCTCAATAATACATATGCACATATGCTGAAGATGATATCCAAAGTCTTAGAAAAATTATCTTCAATGTTACTAACAAAAAACTTGTTAAAGCACATGGTAGATATGAATGGCAAGTGACAAAGAGAAATTAATCTTCGTAATTATGCCATACATCCAAATGACTTTTCATGTCATAACTCTTCATGTACTCATACCGTGTGTAGATCAGCAATAGAAGAATACAAGAAGAAGAAACTCTTTAAGGGAGGAAAGATAATGGGTGAATAGAAAAGTAAGAAAGGAAACATACGGAATGACACAAAGAGCCACATTAATCACAAATGGAATAAAATATTTCAGGATGTGCTGAAGGTAAGAGGTCACATTTCCAAAAGGAAATCTAGAGATTGTATTCAGCTGTTACCTGCTAGCTTGAATATTCTGCTGATCTGCCGGTAGAGGAAGCACCATTTCCTAGTAAAAGCAGGGCACACCAAACACTAAGTCTGCTCCACACTTCTCTTTTTACTTACACTTCCAGTTTTGAAAAAAGCAAAACTTCAATAGGAGCCCAAGAAAGGATGTAGACCATTTATAAACAGAAGATTGGCATCTGCATTACTTAAATCTACAGATAATTTCCATGATCAAGACTGTAAAATTTAACTAACCATAAGTGCAATTTTAAAGTCTAGCTCAGACATTTTTTAAGAAGTCCTTTAATAAATGATTGCAAAAAAAGGAATGTCAAGAAGTTATTTCATTGCTGGAGGGATCAAGCCAAATAGATTATGTGCAAGATGCACCAGAGCAGAGTAAAAGAAAAATATAAAGCAAAAAAACATATTAACAGATAAATAAATTATGATTGTTTTTGTAATGCTGTAAAAAAAACAATGCATCTCTGTGATAACCAAAGTGATGATAATGGTTTAAATCTTCCTATTGTTAAAAGCCTAAATAATTCAGTCTGAAGTAGAAAAATGTACATGTATGCATACCTCTCTCACCATCTGGAGAATGTTAGACCTTACATTTTTTTAAGCTACACAATGTGTATTATTTAGAAAGGAACGGTCTAAAAAAAGGACTGATTTGTAATTCTTCTTTTTTTTTTTTTCTGTTGTGCACATTATCACACACACTCTGTGGATTTGATGGTTGTATGGTTATACTGGGATAGTAAGTGGAATCTTCATTTTCCCTAGCCTCTGTATATGCTACAATACATTTTACAGAAAATGCACCAAAAAAAAAGAAAAAAGTTAAGCAGGAAAATATTCTCCAAACCACTCTCTGTGTATGTGTATTAGGACATGTCATTATGACAAAATGCTTGAATATTCTTATTAACATCCATCATGGAAAATTTGTATATTAAGCCTTTTCTATGCAAATGGAAACATATGTACAGACTGACATGAGTGTATCCAATTTTGTCAAACTTTTTCAAGCAGTTTCTTTAGGTTGCTGAACACCTACAAAAGATGCTTTTGTTACTGGCTCCTGAGCTATGGCTTGGTTAAATTATACGGACAGGAGGACACACAACATCCTCTAGCAGACAAGACAAGGCACCCCAGTAGCTTGAAAAGCACAGGAGACAGATGCAACCAAGCCTGCAAGATGAAGCCAGATAAATGCACAGCTGATATAGCAAGACTCGTCATAAAAGAAATTTACTTGGTTGTAGCTTTGCTGCTTCTTGTTCAAGAAAAAAAATGTTGTGAGTATGCAGCAAAACAAAAAGAGACTAGAAAATAAGTTCAACCTCTATCTCTTGGTTTGTTTCCTTTGAGAAACAGATCTGTTTTAAAGCCCAGAATGCCCATGTTTGCAATGGCAACGTTTCAATGCAATAAAAAAAAATCATAAAACTTTGAGAATTAGATCCCAATGGCCGAATCCTCCAGGTTGCAGTAGTAATTTCATTTTACTATACTGATTTAGTGACAATACACTAGCTGACAACTGGGATGACAAAGAAGAGAAGTAGGCCCATAGTTTAAGAAAAAAGGAAATAAAATATTGGAAAATACATCATAAAACCAGCCACTGAGCAGAAATCAGGATTTTTTTTTCAACATTTTGAGAGGGACTTGTTAGACCTAGTCAAGGCTGTTCTATCTAATGTCAGGCTCATCAAAGTAATTGAAAAAAGGTCTTGAAAAGGCAATAACTGAGATAAAGGATATAAAAGGATTAATTAATAGAGAATGGAATGTCTGGAGAAAGAACTCAGCTATAGTACTCATTAGAAAAGAAAATGACCTTTTTGGAAAATAAATGATTGAAATCTTCAAGTTGCTAAAAGGGAAACTTTAGATAAGCTCTATAATCAGACAGAAGACTCTGGGACTTGAGTACGTAGATCAAACAGTTGGAACAAGGGAGGTAAAATGTTTTCAGGTGGGAGGATGCTAAAAGGCCCTGTGAAATACAACCATTAAAGTAATGTAATAACTAAGCTAAAATATGGCATAGGTGCCTAATATCACATATATTATAGGAGTCATCGAGTAGAATCTGCTACACAAGTACCAAATCTATACTTTCTAAGTCCATAAAAATGTACTACTGTTAACTATTAAGATTTTATCTTCTCTGTTTCATGACTTAGAATATTTGATGCTATTTTTAAGCTCCATTCCCAGCTTCTGGTATCTATTGATAGCATGAGTACATGAGCCATTTGAAGAAAAATGAGAGAAAAAAAAAATATGCTTGTTGGTTATGAAGAAACCTAAGGGCACCTAATGGCCTAATATGTAAATATGGAATCTTTTCTTTTTTTTTTTTCAGGTTCATTTTCATGGGAACCTGAGTCAGGGTTTCCAAAACCGAGGATTTGATACATTCCTGTTCCCAAGAGTTATTTTGGCTCCAATCTGTGAGCACAGCGTATGTCGTTTTGATGGGGGAACACACAGACTTCAATGACCTATGGCACTTTCCTTTGGAAAATATAAACACCGAGCAAGCATTGCAGACTGCTTTAGATGTAAGACTAAGTTGATACTTATGGGGAGAAAAACAAAATAATCCTAACAGAATTAAAGAATTTATCACAGAGAATAAGAAAATGATTTTTTTCACAGTATATTTTATTTTTTCTGAATTAGTATAAATTATTGTCCCATTGTTAGTTCTTTTCAAAGTCTACTGAGGGGAAGGGTATCATAATCATTATTTTAGAATTTTAGTTAAGATCAGGTAAATGCAAGAGAAATATAACTTATTACTTGAAGTATGTTAGATAAGCTTCTTCTAAATTAAAGCTGTGTGAGTCAAATGACACTGGTTTGTCTACAAGACATCAGTTTGAATGAAGAAATTGAATCTGTTGATTGACCCTCCTTATTTCTTTCAGACTTGCAACTTGGAGGGGCTTTGCAGGAAAAACAGATTCTTTTTCAGATGAAAATAAACCAGAAGATACATTTCAGGAAAATACTTACTATGATCTAGCCATTGGTGAGGCAGAAGGTTAGAAAAAAATCCAAAGTAATTTCTCCTAAAATGCACATAATATGGACATTGAATTCTTAGCAGCAACTGTTTCACGGCATGAATTCACTCCCATCAGGTGAGTAATGAAAACACAGACAAATTGTTCAGAGAATACAAAGCTTAGAGAAGTAAAGCAGCATCACTTCAGACAGGATACCATATAATTGTCATCTTCTTGAAGCGGCTAAACAAACAATTAGAAAAAATGGGAAGATTGACAAGGTGATAATTTGGATAGAAAAGAAGGGATTTCAGAGAGGAAGTTAAATACAAATGTTATAATCAGGAAATCACTTAAGATTTGAAGAAGAGAATTAAACCTGAAAAGAGAAAGAAGAAGGTAAGGAACCAAAAAAATGCCTCCAAGGTGTCAGAGGTTTTTTGAGGGTGTATAGTTTTTGGATGCAGAAAGGAAAAAGCAGGATAAGAGAAAAGTTACTCTTTCTTCTGAGGAGAATTAGGGTTATGTACTGTCAAACAATAGCAGGAAGAAAAAACAGGGCATCCTGAGGTTTTTTATATTTATTCATTTTGTTTATAGTTTTCTGCAAATCACATTTAAAATTGAATGCCTCTAGAAGATACCAGATTGAACAGAAAGTACAGCAGACAAATTAATAAGTCATTTCTAATTGTCATTAAGTAATAAGTAGTACATCATTTGTTCTGCTGGAGAAACTGATTTGATGTGGTTTGTCCAGTACTTATAAGCAATTACTCTTTACAAGAGAAATGTAAATGGATAGTGTTTCATTTGCTTGTTCATGAGAAACTAAATGGGAAACCCTTGGGAGGTCTTGCAGAGTTTATAATGATTTTCTATTTAAATTAGCATAAAATCAATATTTAATTTGTAGCAATAAGGTTACAATTTCAGAAAATTCCCGAATCCATTATAACGTATCTTTTCTTAAAACACTGAGAAGTATATTTTAATAAAGATAACGCTCCTTCCAAAGCAAAGAAAGATACAGTAGATGCATTATTAAAAATATAGTAACTAAATAAATGTTCTATTTTTCAAATATTCTCAGGCTTTGATATCACTGACTTGGTTTTTCACTGCATTTTACCTTGCTTCATTACCTGCAACCAAGGAAATGGGGTGTATCCACGAGAATCATAGAATCATAGAATCATAGAATCATAGAATGCTTAAGGTTGGAAGGGACCTCTAGAGGTCATCTAGTCCAACCCCCCCTGCACACGCAGGGCCACCTAGAGCACGTGGCACAGGACTGCATCCAAGCGGGTCTTGAAGATCTCCAGAGAAGGAGACTCCACAACCTCTCTGGGCAGCCTGTTCCAGTGCTCTGTCACCCTCACCGTCAAGAAGTTCTTCCTTAAGTTCCCGTGGAACTTTTTATGCTTCAGTTTGTGGCCATTTCCTCTGGTTCTGTCAGTGACCACCAGTGAAAAGAGGCCAGCCCCATCTTCCTCATTGCCTCCCTTGAGGCACTTATAGACACAATATATTAATACTTTTCTACAAATGGTATTTCAGACTATATAATGCTGATTTGAGTTCTTTATGATGAATTAATTGCTGAGGCAACTTAATTGGCTTCTGCGCTATTTTTCTATTGCATAGACATGTGATATTTACGCCACTGGATGAACTCAGCTGTGCTGTTATAGCAGATGTTAATCATAGGGCCTGGTTTGCCCTGATCAGTCTCTTATTAAATTCACTAAATGTTCTATTGAATAAGAAAATGCATGCAGAGGAGGGAAGTGGACTGGTACATATGTGTTTGTAAGTATTTTATGCTCTTTGTAACAACGGAAGTCACTTGCCTCTTCTAAACCCATAGAAAAACATCTCATTACCAGTATTGATGGTTCTTTGAGAAAACTATATTCTCTTGGAGTTTTCCACTTGTTTGCTCTTTCTTATGAAATGATTTTATTGTTACTAAGTGCACAATGTCCCTTTTGTATGTTGAATCCTGCAATACTCACTACGTTCTATTCAATACACTTTACCTGAATGATGGCACAGATAAGATCTGCCACTACCAGACTGTATCTACCAGCTGCATCATTGCTATCCTGCTAGAATCAAGAAAATTCTGTAAAAAAAAATAATATGTTAAATGTGCTAAAAGATGATGTGGTCTCCAGGTTCCTTTGTAGAGGCCTAGGACTTTTAAAATAATTACTTGATATGGCCTGTTTTCTGCTTCACTTGAAGAAAACAGACTGTCATCATCAAGCTTTTGAGGTCCCAAAAGCGCCACTCTGAATTTAGCTATTTCCATGTTTATAGCTCTGACTCAAGTGGAACTAGAAAACTGGTTGTAATAGAAGGGTTAGTTTATGTTTCTATGGGTTTTTGAGCAGTTCTCATTTGAAAGAAGCATGAAAAGCTGGCATATACTCACAGGGCATGACTAGTGACTACGTAATCTAAAATACTCAGCACATACCTGGCAAAAGGTCCTTTGTGGGATTTTTAATTGCCACTTCTCTCCATGTGTCCCCATCATCCTTGTCTTCGGCGAGCCAACTCTCTATGGGGAGACAAATCTCCTGATCAGAAAGAGGGTCTACTCTTTGAAGTCTGACTTCCTCCAGGTACCATCCAGGATCATCTCCAGTGTTGTCATGGCCAATGCGAATTTTATACAGCTGCCCCAGATCCCTGACATTAATCTGCAATGAAAAAAAAAAAAGGTTTCATAAGAAGTTTTAATGCCATATTTCAGCAATCTACTTTCACTGTTCATGCCAGCTAACCACGTAACTACACATAATCAAGAGTTCTGCTCTTAAGAAAATGAAGCTTTAATATACAACAAATTCCAGGGCAATCATACTAAGGTATATGGAATAGTCTACAAAAATAATTTGACTGACTTCAGTATTGTGTCATCCAAAATGGTTAATTTGACTGACTTCAGTATTATATCATCCAAAATGGCTCAAAAAATTCAGTTTGGTTTTAGCTCTTTGACAGAACCCAGGCTGTAGAGCAGTGATGCAAAACAGTATTTCTGTACAAATACTTTAATAAACAGGAGTTCCTTCAGTCAGTGCTGCATGAAACAATATGTTTTGCAGCCTATACAGTTACCATCAGCAGCACTCCATTAACTATTCCTTGCACTTATCAGTTTGCTACAGCCCACTTTTCTCTTTGTCTTCTGTTTCTATGTGCATTAGTGTCAGGGTTAACTGTTTCTGAAGTGCTGACGCCACACTGCAGCAAATTTAAACAATAAAACATGGCTATGTCACATTGAATACTGCAGCCCTGAAATAAGAACCACTTCATTTCGGGCTGCAGAAGTTTCTTGAGCAATGCTGATGACAGGAACCTAAACATAAAAGTGAGGTTAACTACTTTCTACACTCTCATGTTCAGTGATGTGTTTGATGGCTCATGGTACAGAGGAAAAATCATAGTGAATAAAAGAACAAAAATAGTTGATCATCTTATACCATTATACAGATTTACTACTGCTTATCATCAAAAAAAAAGTAGAAACAGAGCCATACTGATGGAAAAAACAGAAATTACACAGAAAATTAATCTTCTTTTTCTCTGTAGGACAGCTCTGTGGAGTGGCTAGTATAACTGTTTTTCCTTATGTATGAGGACAATAGTTGTGTCTGATTATATGCTGAAAAGTAAAGCCATATCTTTTTAATTATATTAATTGCATATAGGGTATGCTAAAGTTCAGGAGGAAATCTAAGATGACAAATATATTTCTAAGTTGATCAACAAAGAGTTTGAGTGCTGTAGCTGATGTTTGGTAGGGCACTGGTACATTGGAAAGAACAGCACACAAAAATAAAAAGGTGTGGAATAAATGATCAAAGAATGAAAGCATAAAGAAACAATAGGAAATAGGAGAAGAAAATGATGAAACCTGTTCATCACAATGCCGGGTCTTCCTATAATCGGGTAAGGAACATAGCAATCGTTTAAACTTGATTAAACAGTTTCAGGAAAAATCACTGTTGAATACAAGTTCTGTCCAAGCTGTTAAGTTTCTCCAGAAGATATCCCTAGTTGCAAAAAGTTCAATTAGATTCTGGTTAACATCTCACAATCTTCTTGTGTTTGTGTCTTTTCTATGTCTTCTATCCCTCCACAATACTTACACTCTAACAGAGGTAACAATATGAACAAATTAAAAGTTATGCTCGTGGGTTAACTGTCTATTTTTCCAAAATGTCAAGTCATATGTACTTGCTTGCTATTGACTAGCAGGGATGAAGAGTAGAAGATATCAATTCATGCTATATTCACAAATGCTATATTCACAAATTATGAGATTTTGTGAAAGTATTGTGAATGCAGGATAGAGAAGTTAAAGTCAATGGTATATTTGTGAGCCTGAATGTCCTATTAAAAAAATTCTGAAAAACACTGCTGAACTAAAAACATGATTAATAATGGTTCCTGACAAATTGGCTAAGTATTTTTTCATACCAAAAAAATCATGTCTATCTTTGGTAGAAATTAAGGCAATGTGTCAATAATGTCAATGGCAGAGAGTAAATCAGTTGTATGTAATGTTCTGAGAGACGTATAAGAGCATTGCAGATTTAGTTTCAGCTCCTGTTGTATATTTGGGAGTTGAAACAATTTATCTTGCTGTCATATCAGATATCATATTGGTCTGTGAGTGGTATTGACTTACTAACATGCTACTTTTTGCCAATTGGAATCCTGTCAAATGTATGTCATGTTTTGCTCTTGCAGTGAAATGCAAATGAAAATCTTCTCACAACAATATTCTTCTGCTAGGATAAGCACTATATCTTGAGGTTGCTCCTTCATTTCCAGTATTGACTACATCATCTTGAACTTCTGCATGACTTGGACACAAACTGGCATTTATAAATCTACTTTTGCATCCAGAACATTCTGCAAACTGTTGCAGAGCAAACTTGACTTTGTTGCTCTAGTAAACAAGCTGCTTAGAAAAAACTTAGTCTAGCTATTTTCTATTATGGCACTATGGCTGCAAAAGTAATATTCAGTTTTATTTATTTATTTAGTTCTGTCAGAACTAAACTTTCTGACAGAAATGTGAAAAATGGCAATGCAGAGAAGAAAGGAAGGATCCCATGACTAAAGCACAAGTCTGGAAATTAGGCTACTACGTTCTATTCCTAGCCTAGCTTCAGGTATCCCAAGAAACATCACACCAGCCCTCTATGTTTACTTTCTTAATTTTACAACAAGGACAACGCTGACCCATCTCTGACAGGGACGCTGCAAAGATTTGTTCATAAACTTTGAGATTTTCAGAGAGAAGACAAAAGTAAAACGTCTATTCCTTTATTTTTTTTTAAATATTCTGTCTGTTTCAAGGTACGCAGTGCTTCCCCATACCTTGATTGACAGGCTGAATATAATGGATCATAATTCTCCCAGCTAACAGCAATGTTAGTGCTTTTGCTCAGGGATAATGTGAAGTCACTTTTAGCTGTCTAGTCTCTCTTTGATATGGCTATGCAATTTCTGTTGACACTAGTGGAACATATACAGGCACAGTAAGGGAAAAACAGCAACAATTTGCTCAGCGACTGTGTTGTGAACCTACCGAAGAGCAGAGACAATAAAGACACTCCTCTACATCGTAATCAGATGTTGCAAGGCCCTCAAACTTCTCAAATATCAAGGAAGCATAGAGATGGAATAATTATATATTTTAGGATATGTCTGTGGCCCTAAACAAACTTGCTAGAGTCCTAGCAACATTACACCTGAGTTAGCACAACAGTCCTTTAGACTAATCAATCCTGCTTCTCAAGGCAGGCTTACTCCGGTAAGCACTGAAGTGCTGCAGCAAAACTAGCAGCTTGAACCTAATCTTTGCCAATCCCAAGGAAGAAAAAAGAAAAAAAGAAAAGAACTGACAAAATCATCAGACAGCAAGAATTTCACATACAAAGCATAAGGTCAAAGTATCATTAAGGTTCAAAAAAAAAAAGCTTATAAAAATAATTAATAAAAAGTTTTAAAACTCCCCCCGGAACAACTTCTGCTTGCATATAGTAGAATTTGGATCTGGCTATAAAATCACAGTTATCATACAATTTAAAGGATAATATTTCTGGAGAAAGAATTTGTGATTCTGATGTGTCTTATGCCAGCCATGCATAGGTCATAAACAAGACCTAAACTCCTGTGGAGTTAATGAACAAGGGTGTAGAAACACAGATATCTCATTTAGGTAATGGAATCTAGAAAGCAAACCTGTCAGATATGCTGATCTTCTTAGGACTTGCCTATTAGAGCATATTCTGACAAGCACTAACTTCCTGCTCTTCATAGCATAAGGTTTTACACAATATTTAAATCATCATTTAGAGTTCATCTGTCAGTTGACTGTGAAACCCTGTCTTATGTGTTAGCTTTCTGGTTTGAATTGTGCCATATTCTGCGATAAATTCTCAAAAGGATACGCAGTTTGACCTTACACAGACCTTACTTATGTGAGACAGACTGTCAACACTTATTAACCTTAATTATACCATTGTGCTACGATGACAGTAGGGATTCATTTTTTTCATCATTTCTCTCTGCCACTACAACAATAAACATGTAGCAGTGCATCCATCAGTATCAACGCTCATAATATTTTATAGTAATGGTATCAATACATGTTTGGGCACCATTTCAAAAGGGCATTATCAGTATTTGTATCACAATTTAATCAAATTTAGCCTGCTGATTAGTACAACTATGTGTTTTTGCCCCTTGCACAAGCGTAGGCCGCATTCTCCTCATACTGAAGACATTTTCATTAACCTGTGTGTTACAAAACTTGCTCATATTTTTTGAAATTGAAGTTTAACAAAGCTCATATTTTGCAAAGTATCCCTAAATTGAAACCCAGGTTTATTAGCAAGACATTCATCTTGAATAGGATACAAGGGCTAAATTTTAAATTTGTTTGTAAATAAGTTAGGCAAATACTTTTTCCAGTCCCTAGCACGAATATGATATTTTCAGTGAAGTCAATATGACATATTTTCATGTACTTGAGATGTTTAAGTGAAAAGTGAAGAGAGAGCTCTTTAGTTTAACAAGAGACTGTTTAGTGGAAAAATATCTCAGTAAAAGGACAGATAGGGAATATATGTAATGACTCCACTTCTCTTTTATGTAGCAGAAGAAGGAAGATACAGATACTTTTCTGTTGTACAGAAAGTACCCTGCAATTTCTTTGAAATAAACTCAGGCTAATATGAAAATCATTTGGATACATCAGGAGTAACTACACTGAAAACTACTCTTCAGGAGCAGCTATACTGAAATCCCAGTGTCTAATGCAACTGCCAGAGGCTATACTTAACAGACAGTTATGAATTTTAGGTAAGGCCATCTCATCAACAGAATTTCACAGACGTCATGTGCTGCAACCAGTTTCCCAACAGTAACAAAAATCATGGACTACATTAGCTTAATGTCTGACATATGAAGAGACTGGATAAATCTTTGGAAGCAGAAGATATTTCTACATTTGAGCACACAGCTGATAAACGTTGCCAAAAATATCATACCTAATGTACCAGCAAAGCACCCGGGGTCCACCCATGGTGCTTGTATTTTCCAGATGTCTAAACTCAGCCAATTCTTGAATTGTGGCCAATGAACTTGGCACAGTTACACATTAGCTCATGAATAAGAATATGTTGCAGGCACTCCCATCAAAACTTAGCAGTCTCTTGAAATACAGGGATATGGCCATGTAAGGAATAGAAGTAAAATTAACAAAAAAAATCAACATCTTTCCATCTTCATACTCTGTCAAAAAAACAAGCTGGATATACAAATAGTGCACTTTGTACAGTGACACTTAAACACTTTCGTTTCTAGTTCACCTGACCTCCTTTTATCTTACAGGTATTTCAATAACCTACTCACTTGACCTTCCTACATTATAACAACAACCTAATATTCATTAAAATGGATGCAAAATATCGAAATACAGTTACCAGTTTACTTAGAAAAAGAAAATGTCACATTGCTATATGATAACTAAGAATACCACCATACAGCTTGTTTTTCCATAAATAGAAAAAAAAATGCTAATGTGCTGGAAGGAATTAAAAACATTGTCTACCACAAAATTTTAGCTGAAATACAAGCTAGGCTGTAAGAAAGCTCAACAAAGGCCAAGCCATGTAAAAAAAGTTAAGCTCTGCTTAACCTTCACCACATATATGTACATCAGACTAACAGAATGATTCTGTGTTAGGACACCAACAATTTACACATGAAGAGCTGATGCATTGTAAGAAAGATTATGCTGCTGGGCATGGAGTAACACTTCAAATTGTTGTTATATGTCTAAAGACACCTGAGGCTTCATTTAAGAAAAGGTACACACAGGGTGCTCATCTCGATTCATAACCTAGGATCAGGATTAGATTGCTGATCTACTCTCCCTTTGATGAGGTGTTTCTGTAACAACTTGGCAGGTCACAGAGTCCCAGACTGGCCTCTGGTCTCTGTCATTTCGGTGGGCTCACAGCGGTATTTATCATTCAGACATGAGTGATAAATACGTACTGAAAAAAAAAAAGATTCTAATAGACATTGCTACAGTGTTTTTCCATGACAATGCAGATTAGTGTGAGCATATCTGAACTACTCAGCTTTCTGCTCCGGCTTTATAAAACTCAAGTACTTTTGTTTATATCTTCTTGATGTAGAGAAAGCCCAATTTCTTTAAAAATATCCTGGGCTGCTTTAGGAAGAGGGCATCCATCAGGTTAAAGGTGATGATTATTCCCCTGTACTGAGAACTGGTGAGTTGTGTGTCCAGTTTGGGCTCTGTGGTACAAGAAACACTGGAGTGAAGCCAGCAAAGAGCCATAGTGAGTGTTAAAGGACTGAAGTTTCTGTCGTATGAGGAGTTGCTGAGAGGTCTGGGACTGTTTCACCTCGAGAGGGGTCAAGGGGATCTTATTAATGTGTATAAATACCTGACCGGGGCAAGCGGAGGGGAGTAAAGATGGAGCAGGATGCTTTTCAGTGGTATCCATTGAATGGACAAGAAGCAATGCATACAAATTGAAATACAAGACATTCCACTTAAACATCACTAAAAAAAACTCTTTTTGGTAAAGATTTCCAAACAGTAGAACATATTGCCCAGACAACTCTGATAATATCTGTGGACATATTCAAAATCTAATTGGATGATGTCCTTAACAACCTTCTCTAGAGGACCCAGCCTTGAGCAGGGGGTTTTAGACTAGACAATCTCCAGACATTTCTTCTAACCTCAACTTTTGAGTGATTCTGTGGTATTCAATGCCATCAGCTTAAGTATATCTGGGTTGAGAAACAGATTCAACATGCCTAGTAGTAAGAAATGCCCTACAGTGCCCAGTGAAAATCATTTTCTTTGAAGATGGAGCTTTAAAGGGCTGTCAAGGAGCTGTCCAAAACATGTCCATAACAAGCAAAGGCCATCACCTTTATCATCTTCTGTTTCAATGCAAAACATGCTGATCTCACGTTGTCTAGCATAAGCATCATAAGCCCTATACTGGATAAAACGTATATTTCTACAAAGTCACAGAATTATAGAATGGTTGAGTTTAGAAGGGAGCTATGGAGATCAGCTAGTCCAATCTCTCAGCTCAATAGGGTCAGCTATATTTCCCAGGACCTTGCTCAGATGGCTTGTGAGTATCCCCAATGGACAGAGGCTCTACAACCTCTCTGGGCAATCTTTTCCAGTGATCAGTCACCCGCACACTAAAAAGGTTTTCCTCACATTCAGATGGAGCTTCCTGTGTTTTCGTTTGTGCCTATTTCTTCTTGTTCTGTCTCTGGGCAACACTGAAATGAGCTTGGCCCCATCCTCTTTACACTCTCCTCCCTCTTCTGCACATTTCCACCCCGTCCTTCTCTTCTGCAGGCTAAACAATCCTGAACATTCCCAGCTATTTCAGCATATTCTTATATGAAAGATGCTTCAGTCTTTCACGAACAGCCCTTCAGTGGACTTAATCCACTAGCTCCAAGTCTACCTTACACTGGGTGCCCAGATCTGGGCACAGTGCTCCATGTACGGCTCCACCAGATCTGAGTAGAGTGGAAGGATCGCCTCCTTTGACCTGCTGGCAATGCTAAATATCAGTACTGTTTGGGCTTGGTAGCCCGAAACAACCAAGCTCACACAATAAACTGATTTTAAGAGCAACACTAGAGAGACCAAGCCACTCATATTAGCCACNTCACACTAAAAAAGTTTTCCTCGCATTCAGATGGAACTTCCTGTGTTTCCGTTTGTGCCTGTTTCTTCTTGTTCTGTCTCTGGGCAACACTGAAATGAGCTTGGCCCCATCCTCTTTACACTCTCCTCCCTCTTCTGCACATTTCCACCCCATCCTTCTCTTCTGCAGGCTAAACAATCCTGAACATTCCCAGCTATTTCAGCATATTCTTATATGAAAGATGCTTTAGTCTCTCACAAACAGTGGACTTAATCCACTAGCTCCAAGTCTACCTTACACTGGGTGCCCAGATCTGGGCACAGTGCTCCATGTACGGCTCCACCAGATCTGAGTAGAGTGGAAGGATCGCCTCCTTTGACCTGCTGGCAATGCTAAATATCAGTACTGTTTGGGCTTGGTAGCCCGAAACAACCAAGCTCACACAATAAACTGATTTTAAGAGCAACGCTAGAGAGAGCCACTCATATTAGCCACTCAATTCTGAAAACTTCTCATATAATGAGATGATGGATGGCAGAAGAATGTGAATAGGCCAGAAAATGGCTGAGGAGAAGGCAGGCAAGAGCTGGTTAGTGAAGACATAAAATGCATTCGGGTCCTTGGTATGGCCAGATAGGAGAGATGCAAATATAGTCTTAATAAAGGACACCAAAGTCAGAAAATCTCAGAACAAAAAAAAAATCCCAGAGCCTATCAGGGTGGGCTAAACAGACTGCTTACATGGATGACCCAAGAGAGATACATTTTTTTTTTTAATGTTTCCATTTTGGACTTCTGTTGACATCAAGTAGAAAAAAGTTTTTACAGACAAACAGATGAAAAAATAAACCCGAAATTGAGTAAAGAGACCTAAAAGTCTCACAGGGTCTCCCTACCTTATGAGGAAAAAATGGATGTATATAGTACTCCAGGCTGAAAAATTACAGAACAAGTAGTATCATGTCCATTCACTTTCATTTCTTGAAGATAAGTTTATTTGGTTTTTCCTCCAAGGTTGCTTATGAACCTAAGGTCCTTTTACATGTTGTTTATTGGAATTGGCTAAATTTTGCTTCAAGGACAGCCTATAGTTGATGGACACAGTTTTGCATACATCTATTTATCTCAGTAAGGAATGAGGTTTATGTGTTCATAAATGAGGTTCATTGAATATACTTAGTAAAAAGATGGATAATTTCAAGTAGAGTTAAAGTCAGTGTGATGGCCATTTTAGGCTGCCTTAAGTGTATCTGTCGAAAAGCCTGGGTTGCTCAAAGTTTTGTCCAACTGTTTTTGAACATAAAAGGCTATAAAAAAAAACAATTTGGTGCTTGTGGTCACTTTTGTAATCTTTGGAAAAAAAAAATCTCATTGAGCTCATTAAAGACTTTTATTTTGATAATGAGAGGAAAGACATGAAAATGGCTTTGTTTCAGCCTATTTTTAGAACACCATTTTTTTTTTCCCATTGCTTCTCATTTTATTTTAGACATCTCAGTTTTGATTGAGGAAACAATGAATATGGATGCAGGGTACAGGAATGAAAGACGTGCAGTGAAAAACATGACGAATTCTAACAAGGCAGTTTCTAAAGAGAAGAGTGTCAATTATTAATGCACAGATTATTTTAAAAAGATTATGATTTTATTTAAAGTGAAAGAAACAAAAATGAAAAAAATGACAAGTTTCTACATATAAATTCACCATGTGATGCAATAAAACATAAGGTGCACTTCATGAAATTTCATGTGTAAGTTTATACTTTTGAGTTGGAAAAACAAAATAAAATAATGCGAAGAAAACTCCTCTGTCACATCTACCAGTAATTCTCCATCATCTGTTTATTATACATGAGTAATTTCATTCTAAATTACATTCCTTAGCCTCAATGATTGCAACAATCCTGAGGAGCTGTAAGAATTGAAGAAACTTACAGGAGCAACAGGAGGTAGGAGAAGCACTGGGGAATACCATGCTTCTGAAGCACTGCTCAGAAAACAGCCTAGATCCCCAGAGCTCACCAACAAGGAGGGATTTGACTCTAGTCAAACCCATTCCCTTTTCCTCCTACCTGCTTGAGGAACAGCTTCTCAGGGCAAAACACCCTGTGAGACCTCAGGAAGCCCATGGAAGAGTACACAGTGGGGAGCAGACACTTACAAAAATCCCTATACAATCCAGGCCACATCTAGGACTACCTAATCAGCACCAGCAGAAGAAAGAACAGACAAAGAATTTTTTTTTCTAGAACCTCAGCCATACAAGGCTGATTCTGAAAGACATGTTTGCTTTTGTATAATTCTGAATATTCCTGCTAATTCAGATTTCACTGTCATAAAATTCTAGCACTCCTTCAGAAATACTTCATGAAGTGAAAGAAAATCCAACCCCTTTTACATTTATATTGCTTTGAGTTCTGTTTATTATAACAATTATCCACTTTTGAGAAAAGCTATTTTGTATATACCTTAAATTCTTCATACTATACCTTAAAAGTGTCAGCACTGTTGGGATTAAACAGTTGGTCTTTCCCAGACCCCAAAATAATAGGACCAGAAGCTTTGTTTTCTCCATAAGCATAAAGGGACACTGTTGCTGTTGTTCCAGCTGTTTCAAAATCCCCGGTGACCACAGTAATCTTCCAGTCTCCTTCTGAAAAATAAAAATCAAATCAAAATCCTTTTATTGCTGTAACTGAGACACATCAACTTACTCAGATAGAAAAAAAAGGCATTGTTTAGCCTCAAAACGGCAACTACTGTGTGCCTAAAAAGAAACAATGCTGGAAAAGGCCACATAAGACTGGCTAAATACTAAATCTTTCAAATTCATCTTAGGTAGAGTATGACTTTAATATCCTGCAAATCTCCTAAACCTGTAAAGCAGGAAAAATGAACACAGGCCCTGGTGACATTCCTAGAAACATCATAAATTTAAAAAAATCCATCCTCCAGACTTTAGATTATTTACAGCTCTAAAACAGAAATGAAACAGGAAAAATTATCAGAACAAAATAACTAAGTCTTCTCTTCATTTTACAGTTTAACATTACATTAATGTTGTTATGTCATGTCTACAAGAACTCTATTTGCTTAGACGGAAGCATGACACTGAGATTATCATGAAAAAAATGATGTTGGAGAAAATTCTGACACTAAAAGAAAATCTTAAGAAAATTGATTTATATAAAGCTTCCCTGACACTAAAATATCATCTCTGCTCCCATACAATGCATATAAGTTATTTGAATAGCTGAAAGCAACTTAATACAATTGTCAATTAAAAAATATTCGTAATTGGAAGATACATTTGTCCATCTAAAAAGCTGGGATTGCATGTAAATAGAAAGGTGTCCATTAATGTCTGCACAAATTAAATCTGTCATATGACAAAAGTATTTATTTTAGTCCAGCCCCATTATCTCTAAACTATTCATCCCACTAGGACTGCAGTGGTGCAGAAAATTTTAGCTCCTGCTTTCCAGATGTTTGCGGTCGGATTTGTTCTTGGTTTCCACCCTTATGGCTTTCTCTGTAGACACATTTTCTTGATGAAGGAACTCTACTGACAAGTTACGTAAAGATCAGTATCAATCAGAATAGCAGAATAGCAGAAGGTGGAGACAAAGTCAGTAACAGATAGGGGTAATCCTGTCCCACAAGGGAGCATAGTCACAAAAAAAAAATCTGCTTCCATTTCCCAACTATATGCATGTATTTTAAACTAATTTACTTGGAACCATATGGCTGGAAAATAATGCTCAGTGCATAAACACTCACAAAGGTACCACTCACGGTACAAAGAATAAAATAAGGCACATCTAGTCCAATGAAAAACTCCATAAGTCCTCTAGTCCAATGAAAAACTCAACATTCTTTGGGAAGCAAATATTCATTTTAAAACAGCCAAAATGTATTTTTGCTTAGCTNTAGTCACAAAAAAAAAATCTGCTTCCATTTCCCAACTATATGCATGTATTTTAAACTAATTTACTTGGAACCATATGGCTGGAAAATAATGCTCAGTGCATAAACACTCACAAGGATACCACTCATGGTACAAAGAATAAAATAAGGCACATCTAGTCCAATGAAAAACTCCATAAGTCCTCTAGTCCAATGAAAAACTCAACATTCTTTGGGAAGCAAATATTCATTTTAAAACAGTCAAAATGTATTTTTGCTTGGCTTGTACATTGTCTGGTTTATAGTACCTCGAGTGGTTTGGATAGACTTTTCTATTCTATTAGTCTCTCCAAGCCTCTATTCTTTTAATTAACGAAGCTCTAAAACAACTGGTTCGTACTCTTGCCTTCAAAGGCTGTGTGTGCTAACTATTTTGCATGCAAAATACAATTCTCAGGCTAAAAAAGGGAGCCAAACTTCCTCAAAAACATGATAAAAAGTTTTTTTTTTTTCATTCTTCTACTGAGTTGGTGGCTTTTTTCTTCTGGAAACAGAAAACTTTGTATTTATTTGAGGGACAATATGAGAATAGGAGAAGGATCTTAAAAGCTCCTCCTTGATGCCAAACCTCATGGCATTCTTGCACACTTCCAACAGAGAGAGGAACACTAAATAGTAGCAACACATTGGTCTTGTTCTCTTTACCATAAAAAGCTAGTATTTGTTCTGGAATTGGTGAAAGACCAACACCTCCTTAATGACTACAAGGTTACATATCTACAGGAGAAAAGAACAGGAAAAAAAAATGGTAACTTACCTCAGAAGATATTCTAGAAATCTAAGCATTTATAGAACATCAGAAACACTACACTAGAAAGTTCTACTGCCCAGAAGAGAATTCTATTTTGCAAACAATTATATTTTTGAATGAAACAGATATATTTCTCAACGAGCACATTTCTATCTCCTAGGGTCAGGATGAGAGTGTTGTGATCAAAATGTTCATTGCAAGGACTAGATGGTCTGCAATGAAGAAAAAACAGTTGAACCCTGGCATGTATTTAGGTTACTCTCTCTCTTTGTCTCTCTCACTTTGTCATCCTTTTTGAGGTTTATGGGGCATTTTTATCTGTTGCAATTTTTATGGCATACAGATAGGGGCACATAGATATGGCCAGATAGAAAGAGCTAAAATGATGGAATGAAAAGTTCTAGCTCTGTAAGCACAGAAAGGACTAACTAGGCTCATTGGAACTATATAAAGGAGGATCTCTATTTGTCAGGTTTGTGAAAATGAGGAATGCAGAACAGTTATGTCACAGAGACTAATGAACAGACAGAAAATTAATGCCTTGGACAAGGCAGAGAAAGGAGCGAGGGCAAAGGTACTTGTCATTCAAAATAAAGTTTACAAGAATAGAATGAGATTTGAATATAATTTGTAAAATAATTAGATACAAAGTTTATAATTAACAGCTTCCTATGGGGACACTGTTTAAAACCAGGTTTTGGAATCTCAGTGGATATCTTGCTTGATACAGTAAATTATGAATAAAGATATTTGAGCTTCCTCCTGACAGCCTCTAAATTATTGCTCAACCTAGTGAATAAAGTACTCCTAACAGCTGAGAAAATATTATGTGTTACTAAGATATGTAATTTAATTTTCACTGGTTGCAAGGACCAGGAAAAATCAAGTTGAACAAATATGAAGTCACAGGTAAAGTGGAATGTAAGAAACTAATGGTAAGAACTAATATATATATCACTTGAGAGAAAGAATCATTATATAACTTGAAATTAAGATAAATAACCAATAATTACAAGGAAAAAAGCTATGAAATTTCAAGCAAAAGGGGAGAACATTATTGAAAAGAAAAATGACACAATAAGAAGAAAGTTTAAATAAAGAAGGGATTTATTTTTTAAATTAAAATATTACTTTCCAAGTTTACTGAAATATTCAAGTAACATGCTGTAATTAGTACTTTTAAAATAAATACAAATGGCAACCAATGTGTAAAGCAGTCCATTCTGAAAGAGAAAGTCTTCCTTGAAGAAAGAAAACTATAATAGCATTTACCATTTGCTTCCTCTTGGATTTTCAGATGTGGGTTTACTTGAAATTCTGAAACAAACAAACAAAAAAATTGTAGTTAATAGAGGATCTATCCTTTAACATTAAATAAAAGGTTTGAGGAAAGACCTGAAGTATCATTCTGTAATACTACCATTTCCATATATATTTTCTCCCCAGACCTTACCTATATAATGGAAATACAAAATATAGTGTCTCAGAAATGTAAAAAGGAATCAGAAAATGTTTACCTTATATGTTGGAAGGTATGAATTCAGCTCAGATTTCATCAGAGAAAAAAACATGTACAGATTTGACTTACTTAATATAACAATAATCCTTACCTTGAGGGTACAGCTCAATTTCTGAATGAATTACACCTTGGGACATAAATGGAAGCCATCTAAGAATAAGAAAGAAAATAAGAAAGAAGACGGAAATTAATTTGTATGTCACCATATTACCATATACCTGAATGATCCACACCTTATTTTTATATTGAATATGTATAATAACAAAGAAACTTTAAGGGCTTACTGTATAATTTGATAAATCTTAAAGGACAAATTAAGGATATGATCCAACAAAGACATTCTATTAGGATAAATATAAGAGCTGCATAAACAAAATTATGCATAATCGTAAGCATAATCTTGTGTCACTACTATATTCATGAATTGAGTGCTACTTTGTATATATCTTTGCTCTATTTCTTAACTTCAAATTTCAGAGTGAAAAACAAATTCGGTCCTTACTTTTTCCACTTACTAATGAGGGCAGAGTACTGAGACTGAACAGTATAAATTAAGAAAAATTTTGGTTACATTCGATGTCCAGTGGCATACATAACTTTTCTCTCTTTCCTAATAAGGTCTCCTTACTCCACCCTCCACATTCAGACATCAGGATCTGCTTTTCAGGTAGTATATAAGGCACAAAATAGCTCGTGTCTCTTAGACTACTGCTGCAGTGTAGTTCAAGCACAAATGTTCACTTTCTGAAGTCTCTTCCCAAGACAGTATCAGGATTGGGACTCAGGGTGCTTCATTTTGGCCGTTCCCCACCAGCACCACGTGAAAAGCACGCACCAAAGCACAGGATGAACCTGGCAAATGAGAGAAGGGGGTCTGTCCCAAAGGGAACAGGCTCAGAATACAACCAGAAATTATTAGCAGTGACGCCCTCAGGAACAAGGTTAATGCTATTCCTGGTAAATATTCTAGCAATTTTATTTCCAAGAAAAAGAAATGCAATCTTTAAAACAAGAAAAGAGGGTGTTGTGACTATTTTCTAAAGTTGATAATGGGGAAAAATGAGAAAGAGAATAGCATTGCTTTTTAGTTGTCCTTTTTTTAAAACATATTCTCTTCCTTCCATATTACAAAAGAGAAACTTCTCAGATTAAAATTACTATAAAAAAAGAACTTAATGCTGTGTATTACTACATTATAGCTAAATCTTTATATGCTAAGAAATCCTAGATCAGTGAAAATACATATGCATGTGCAAGTTAGATCACATAAATATTGACAGAATTTGTGTACATACCGTATTTTTTGTCTTAAAAACATTAACAGGCTCATTCATATGAGAACATAAGTAAGCCTTAAGAAATAAATGTTGTCTTAGTAGAAAACTTATTTTTATCACTCTTCTGCTAAGATCTTATTATGCAAATATATTCTGCAGTCATGAATGCTGAAAATACCAGTCTGTTGAATTGAAATCTAGTCAGAGTATTTAGTTTCTCAGGAACTAACATCAGATCTATATTAAGTCAGATAAAATGTTGATATTTTCTTGGATAAATGATAAAAAATATAATATTTTGTTTATGCACTGGATCAGAACATACTTAGGTATAATTAAAAATATAAAGGTAAAGCTGAATATATTGGATTTCTCATCTTTTTTCTCTTCCTGAACAAGAGCACAAAGTTTCACCTTTACATTTTGGGCCTATGAAAGCTGGTCCTAATTTATCCTCTCCAACTTATTTTAACCCTTTTCCAATGGGAAAGGATATCAACGCAAAAAACTTATTTCCCTGTGTCTTCTTCATAGTCTCTGTCACTGAACAATTCTTGCTGATCAGCATCTAGTATATTAATTATCACGGAATTAATACGGCACAGAGGCCTGTCATGCACTCTTTTTAAGCTGTGTTACCCACTGGAGGATAAATGTGATAAAGTGTTGATTTTTCTTGCTCAAGATAGCCAGCTTGCCTGAATTACTGTCAAACTTCCTGGCAGGAAACTAACTATATAGATGTATTTTTTTTATTTTTTTATATTTTTTTGAAAAAGTAGCAATAGCAACTAGCAGCAGCAACCAACCTGTAGCTAAATCCACACCAAGAAATCCTCAGTGTCACTACTACTCAGTGTCACCAACACATGGTACTGATTAAGGAAAGATTTTAGCTTTTGAAAATTTTATAAAGGTGAGTGAGCATCTTCATTCTTTTTATGAAGATGTGGCATGGGGAGTTTCAAGAGACTGTTTGAGGTTACATAACAAATTAATTAAAAAAAAAAAAGATAAATAGCAAGACATCTTTTTTTTTTTGCCCTGTCACCTAGTCACATTGTGTCTCTACATGTCCTCATTTTCACTGGAGTGATGCACTTACCCAGTAGACAGACTGTAGAACTGGGAACTCCAAGCACGAGATTAACATACTTTTCTAAACATAAAAAAAGTCTGATGATGCAATTCTGTTGTGTTAGAATTCCATTTTAATTGAGAACATTTTTGTGTGCTTTATCTTCTGCTCTTAAATAAGTAAAAGTCACTCTTACAGCATCACTCCATATGTTACAAAGCTACATTGTACACTCCAGTAATGTCACAGTCTAAGCATTTTAACCTTTGATACAGATCATATGACCACTACTAACTCAAGTAACTTATTCTGGAGCAACACATTCTGTAGGCCTTATAAAACTGCAAAATAATCCAAATTTGTCTTTTCCTGGGAAAATCATATTTAGAACACTATCAGTATAATGCAGGTATTGCAAGGATATAAACCTATGGATACCTAAGATATATTTTATATCTTATAATTAGTAATATTGAATGTTTTGTGCTACCTTTCACAACAGAAAACATATTCCAAGTTCTTCTCTGCTTCCTTGACAATGACTTTATCACAGTACCAATACTGGGACTCCGTATTAGCCTCACAGCGCAACAGCACCTTCTGCAGCTTTCCAAGAGAAACAGCTCCCATTTCAAAAGCACTGACCTAGAAGACAGTCGAGACACCGCAATTTGTCAGCATTACAAAGGTCCAGAAGTTGCGGTGTTTTGACAGCCTGGTCTATCTCTCACAATGGTCAAATACAAACGAACGAACAAACAACCAAAAACCTTCACTGCTTTAATGACAGCTGGCCTGCATCAAAAACACTGGATCCAAAATTAAATGTCTTTTGATTATGCATTGGATCAAATAAGAAAATATAACTAAAGTCAGAATGAAATTTTCCTTAAGAAACTGAAATCTGACATGCTCCTTTGTCCTTGTTATGCATTACACTTAATACAGATTATTTTAATAAACATGAAGCTGATCGGATGAAAGGTTCAGGTTGGTAAAATTTTATCACACTAAAAAGCATATAGTTTTATCTCTCTAAATGCAATAGGTTGGTACATGCTTTCAAGAGCAGAGGGGAGGAGAGGAGGAGGAGAGGAGAGGAGAGGAGAGGAGAGGAGAGGAGAAAGGAGTCATAAGCTATCCTTTCCCTGTCTCAAGTTCTGCAAAGACAAGACTTTTTGATACTTCTTTTCAATATTTCTTTTTATCTTCATTATCTTTATGATCTAGCACATTACTTACTGCAAGCACTCAAACAATCTGATGAAATAGAATTGATTTCCCTAATGATTTCTGCATTTTTAAAGTTTTCACTAGGTGTCAAAACCAGTACCTAAATGTTTGGAACACTGAAATCTATTTTTCATGAAGCCTTATTGATGGCATAAAATATACGATCTAAAATAGCATAGTACTTCTGAAGTTTCTCAATGGGTTGCTGCTATGCTTAGCATGTTATATAGCGTTTTTCATTTAGTAGATGTTTTGCTAATAGCTGGATCCCCTTTGTTAGACAAGTTTGTTAGATCTTGGATTGGTTTTCAAGTGTTAATTCTCTGTAGTTCACTCATGAAGAAACAGATTTTGAAAGTCACTAAGAAGGCTTGTGACAGAGCTAAGTTTAAATTCAACAGTTCCTGAAATTCAACCATATATTACTGTATAAAATCAGATTGATGTAAAATTTATCGATAGACATTTTCTATGTTTTTATTTGCTATATGTGGATACATATATTTTTGATAAATATTTTATATTCTATACAGGAGATTTGAGGCAAGAAATCACGACAGATAGGTGACTTTAATTCCACCCTGCATTAATCAAAATACTATACTATTATGAAATACATAACAAACAGTCCTAGAGAAATTTGAAATCTGTGTAGTCTTTTGCAGCCAGCTATAATTCATTATACCTTAACAGTAAATGGTTTTATATTCACAGTTAGCTCTTATCGTCTTAGGATGATAAGTATCTTCACAGCATTCTTTTCCTTTTTGACTGCTTTCTTTTACTCATTCTAGTCAATAGTCATTTCTGGATTAGTAGAAGCTAATTTTTCTTAGTCTTAAAAATTGCTTACCTCTGCTTCTGTAATACTTATTATTAGGAGCCTGTTAAGACAATGTAACAGCTTCAAATTCTTGCAGACTTACCATTCCTCTCTGAAATTTCACTGGTATATCAGATTTATGCAGACGTCTTAGACCAGTATCTCCTCTTTTTCCATAGATACATAAGTAAACTGCAGAATCTGTACCAGCTTGTTCCAAGTGGCCAGTGTAGACGTAAACATGGTATAAAACAACTTCCAAGGATTGCCAAGAGAAGAAAACAAAAGTTATGTGCAACTTCAATTCACTCATGCTAACATTTCTTTTGTGCTAATTGTTCTAGCTTAATGGAAACAATACTGATAAATCTGATTTGCAGTGAATTTGCAGGAATATATTCTCCAAAACTCAGTCTAAATGTTTACTTTTAAGATTGCTAAGAACATGTTTTATGAATATAAAACAAGCAATATAATTCAGATGACACTGATACTGAAAACCTAGTAATCAGTATATATGCAACTGTGCAGCTGCAAACTACGCACATACTTGGATACACAGGCTTTCCAGCTTCCACCACTGGAAGTTCACAGATTTGATCTCTGTTATCACAAGTCCTTGAAAACCATGTGGTTGCTGGAAAATTCAGTATTTTCTTGCTCTTTAGATGCTGCAGCGTCATCTAGGGAAGAGGTAATTTAACTGTTACACAGGTCACTCTTTCTGGTATTTTGTTTGTTTGTTTGCTTCCCAGCAGTCAGAAATACATTTCTGAATCTTTTTTTTTTTATCTCAGAAACAAATTAAATGATCCATAACTATTATAAACAAAATTACAGTGTGCAAACATTTTTATTTTTGCTACTTCTTTATCGCTTGACTCATCACTCGAGAGGATCTTTAACCACATCTGTGATATTCCAGCTGAAATTGGCAACCGCTATTCTTTGAACATATCACAGACTATAAAACCTTCTTCCTTTTTAGAAGAAGGAAACTTGAAATTGTATTTTGGTGTTCTGAAGTAATAAATATCACTCACTCTGATTTCTTTCCATGGGTCACCTCTGTATAACACTAAAGTACTAAAGATTGAGAAGAACTGAAGTACTGAAGACTGAAAAGTGATTTTCTGGAAGAAGTGGAAATATTGACACATTTTTATGTTAAAAAGAAAACAGGATGAAACTCCTCAACTAAATCTGAACTTTGGCAGGGAGAAGATATGTTGAAATATGAAATCAATTCATAATGTGTTTGGCTCTTCTTCAATAGAACTAAAGAAAATATGGATGCCGGCACCCTCTGTACCTTCTGTTGAAGACAGTCAGTATCCAAATTCTGAAATTATTTGCCACTGTAATTACAATAGTTATCTTACTTTTTTCGTAATGTTAGAGAAATGGTTTTTGGAGATCAGTTATTATTTGTAACAGCTCCTGCTACATTTTTTCCATAGGCCTCCTCTAACAAAAGAAATAAGTGCCAAACAAAATCTTGTCTCTCTGCACTTCTCTTTCGAATGTCTGCATGGCATTCATAAGTTTGGTGATCAAAATTATGAAAACAAGTACTTGCACTCAAATTCTAAAACTTAGAAAACTAGGACAATGTATACCTTTATCTCACTTTTCCAATGAAGTGTTATTTTATGTAAAATGAACAAACATTTCTTTCATCACAAAAGCATTAATTTATTTAAACATGAAAGTGATTCTTAAGTGATTCTTAATCTCTAATTGAACATACAAGGCTCCAACTTTGAGTGTTTATTAGTGGGGCTTCCCCTGCTGATTCATAACAATAGCAAATTCTTAAGTGCTTTGTCAGAAAACACAGCTTTTAGGTTAATTTATTCATTCATATGAACAGAAATCTATGAAATCCCAGAGTTAAATGATGAAATTTGGACCAAGATGTGAAAGAAATTTTCTGAAACAAACAAGATGAAAAATAGCATTCCTGCAATCATTCAAGTGAACTGAAATGTTTGAACTTCCATTCTGTTTTGATTTCTTTACCATTAAGGCCATTGGATTAATGTCAAAATCTGTTATTGATGTGTAAATGTGGTTGTCAAAATCAGACTGTATAAGTTGAATGACAAGACAAAGAATAAGCTTCTGTGTTTTAAAGATTCAAGGTGAGAAATAAGTCACAATTTCTTATTGTCAATTTTAAATGAAAAAAAATGCATGGGGGTCTGTGTTAACATTAACTTAATCAAGTATGCTAAAATATCATGAGAAAAAATAAAGAGAATATATAAACAGAAAAGAAGAATTAATTAAATGAATATTACAACAGTTTCTTTTTCCCCCGAAATTGTTGTAGTTGTGAGATACATTTGGGCTATCTAATAAGCAGCCTACCCATCACCAAACTTCATGCAGACTTTGCACATAGTATTCACAGGTAATTGTTGCTCTACCATTTTCAATCTTTCATATTCAGAACCCATAGTTAGAGTCTCCCTAATGGATAGAAGAAGAAACACTGAAACCGGCATCTCCAAACAACATGAGTTAGGACTTGTTGCCAAAAAAAAGATATAATTACACCATTCAGGATATTGACTTTGTATCAATGCTTTTGTATCAGTGCTTTTGTCACCTTTAAAAGAACTCGAGAAGAAAAAGCGCTAAGAATGTCTCACAACTAGCATTTTTTTGAATTATCCATTCGACATTTCCAAGATAAAGCCTCATGAATAGACAGGTTGTTAGCTCATACATAGATTAATTAAGTAGAAAAAAAATCATAAAAATCTCACCCTTTGTAAGTTCCACTCCAAGTGGTCACTTGTTCGCTCATGTTCAATTCTTATTTTGTAGATATTTCCAATGCTTTTTATTTTAATCTGAATTAAAAACAGATCGATACAACATAAAATTATGACCAAAAAAATTTAACTTTAAGCTTGTGAGACTGAATAATGCATGGCATTGCAATGCAAACTAACATTAAACTAATTTATGAAAAAAACACATTTCAGTCTCCCTGATACATTGAAGCAGCAGTATCTTAATGGCAAGCACAAGCCTGTGTATTCTAAAAACCGCCAAAACCTTCATAACAGCTTGCAAAAAATCCCAAACATTTTATTTCTTTATTTTCAACCATCACATGTGAAAGAAGACAAAAGGTCAGCTCTCATGTACATACAAAACCCATTTATTCTGTTTTTACATTATGACATTCTTTCAAATTGGACCGTATTACTGGGAAAAAAGTATAGTTACATCACTTATGAAAATAAGAAAACTGCACACTTATTTCTGCAGTTGGTTCCAGATTTCTCTGAACCATTACAACATCTGAGTGTACAGGAAGAGCATACTAGTTTTGACTGGGAGATTTTGAACTATATGGTTCAGACTGCTCGATATCAAACAGATATCTGTCTGAGTCACAGTTTTAAAAGATTTTACCTAGAATGACACCAAAATTGTTACATACTCTTCTCTACTTCTCTACTGTACAGCCAAAAAAAAAAAAAGTTACTAAGAATCCTTCGCAAAAGTAAATCCACTAAACCACAAGTCACAAATCTTTCATAATACGAAACTACAACGTGACCATAAAGCCAAGTATGTCACAGTATAGGAAGACATAAAACTTTTGGAGACTTAAAAAACAAGCTCTCAAAACAGGCTGAAAGTCATTGATACTATCTTAAGGTTTCTGTGTATGGTTTGCAATCATCTGCCCTTTCAAGCATCATATGTGCTCTTACTCATGAAATCTTTACAATACTATACAACGTTATCCTATCTCACTTATCTGGGTTTATTTGAAGTTCAAAGATTATTTAAACTGAACATAAATCATTTTACATCATTTGTAATGGACTGCTAGGAAAGGAAAAGTAGATGCATTATCATATTATTTCTCAAAAGTAATGTTAGTAAAAGGTTCATAATGGCCTATTCCACTCTATGGTTTATATTCAAACAAGCTGTTGGAACTGTACAAAAATTATTTTATTGCCTTTCTCTTGGAAACCACCACAGCGTATTATCCACATGGTCTTTATCTTCATTAATAAAATGCCTTCTTCTCTTTTCAAAGGTAAGAGCTTCCTCTCTGCTTACATCAACTTTTACCCACCGTTAGTGCTTTTGGTATAATAAGTTTTTATGTTATAACCATAAAGTCATCTTGCTTTAGTCAAAGATTTCTAAAAGAAAAAAAACAACTTTTACTTGTTATTACCCTAAAGTGCACCACATAGTCCACAACAGTTGTGTGAGAAGAATCTGTGGAATTCGCACCTGTATTTGTATTGGCACAGATATGGTGTCAACCTGAATATAATTAACAAAATAAATAGTAGCTCCAGGCTTGCAACACTAATGTGATGTTAATGTTGTTGTCCTTTCCCTTGGCCTGAGAAAATAATTCTGTTCTGTGGAATCTGATTTGATTACTTTTGATCATGCTGCTTAATATCTTTCTCTACAAGTATTCTTCTTAAAGCTAAAAATGAGACTTTTGGATCAAAGTAGTAATAAAGTAACAGTATATATAAAAAGTTTGTCTGAAAAAAATTACCACTGGCTTTTGCTCTATACTGCAAATACATCCATTCACCTCTGAAGTAATATGAGACATTGTCTTTTAATTCACAGTAGTGGTGTTCAGTGAATATGCATTGCTGTCATGTTTTCTGCTTATTCTAATGAATCCCTTCTTAGCTATTTTGTTTACATGGTCATTTCAAGTTTCAGCACCAAATCTGGGCTTGTCAGAACACAAAGAGTACCTTCTGCCCAAAATTTTCCTCGTCTGGCCAAGGGAAGAATTCTTATGGTAAAGGACATACTAATATCCTCCTAACTATACCAGAAGGTATAGTTATAGCATAGCTGAATACTTTAAAAAATAAAATTTGATAGCTTTTGCTCTAGGAAACATCAATGAAAACGTATCAAATGTATAAAATTTGGAAGAATGCAAATGCTAAAAAGTAGCTGTAACTTTAAAAGGTGACTTTTTAAGTGACACATCCTTGTACAATGGAAGAAAATGCTTCAAGAAAAAAAAAAAAAAAAGAGACATCTACCTCAAAGACTTTTTCTTTGTGGTTTTATCTACTGCAGGCTAAAGAAGGAAAAACACTTTGGTGATATTTATTATTTCATGCCTGAAAGCAATAGTATTGGTGTGATATAAAGAATCCTAGTAGTGGCCCCAGGTGCTGATGGAAAGATTCTGTTCTCTCACAAGATCAATATCTAGGATGCACAGCTCTAATGGGCAATAGCTTTGTTAGAGAAGAGAAATTGGTCTATATCTTCAAGAACATATGGATTAACATTGCAAACATGCCATTATCCAAAAGTGCTTATGATTTATTCACTAATTCGGAGACCCGGATTCCCAGTGGAGGATGACATAGAGCATACATGCTTAAAAAGGAACTTTATAGCTGGCTATTTTGCTGCCTGTGCCACATTCATATAAATTAATATTTTTATAATTGACAAAAATGATGTTGGTTTGCACCAAGATTGTGTTAGCGGAGTAAGTACTGAAAAGAAACGTGCAAAATGTGCAAATTATCATTTATGCTTAAATTAATATCTGAAGACAAAAACAGAGTACATACATTTTATACAGAAAGCTTTGAGCAAAGCAGAAATTTTAGCCTTTTGGTAATTTCCGCTCTGCCTCTCTGGTATAATTTTATTTACAACATGTATGAGATGTTTATAAAAAAAATGCAGAACTCTATATTTTTAAGATATATAACACACAGGTTACTGTCTTGTTAGTAATCCCATATATAAAACTTCTGGAATTCCAGCTATTTATATTATACTATGGTGTCTGAAAAATGGCCAAGCTCTATTTTTTATAACTGAACCTGTTCCACGGTATCCATTTTCTAGTATGCTTTGAAAACTATATACAAGAATATTTGAATATTTCATTAGATATAATATTTTTAGGAGTGGATAGTTTTTAAAGCTAGTTAAAATCAGCCACCTTCAAGAAAGCAATTTATTTCTGAAATTGTCCTAATCTGGCTACTAAACAAGAAAAAGAATGGAATAAAAAAGGAACTTTTTTTATGTTGCTAACTACATGCACCAACTAGATTTAATGTAGTATTCATAGAGATTAGATAGCAATTTATTTTATGCAGTAAGCACAGGAGAAAAATATTTCTTCTTTTCACATGACAGAACAATCTTTGGAAAGATGCATAGTAAAATAATGTTCTTAGCCTTCATTAGCTACCTGAAATTCATCCTCCTGCCTGGAAAGAAACATCTGCTCTCTGTTGTCCTTGACAAGAGTTATTGGTCCAGCTACTCCTCTGTCTCCATATATCCAGAGAACGACATTTGCTTGAGTTCCTGAATTTCCTGTCAGCACTGACACTTTCCATTCATCATCTGAAGGAAGGGGACACTCAACACCCTGGGGATTTCTCATTTCCTCTGTGAAATACAGAACATTAGTGGGAGATCAAAATCGACATGAAACTGCCAGTTGCTGTTGTAACGTCAGCACATAGGAGAACATAACAAGGAGAGGATTGTATTTTTTATGGCAAGTGAGGTAGTCTAAAAAATTGATTTATGTTTCTTGTCTAGCTCAAAATGTTCTGATTAGTTGAGCTACAAGATTCAGCTGGAAAAGAACATACATTGCTCACATATACTATCGTCATTATACTTCTTTTTTCAAGATGCTAGTATGAGCAGCCATGGCCATGAAACACATCTTGTTCCTTGCTCTAACATTTAAAATCAGAAAAATTACCCAGAAATACTCTTTGAATGCCGTATGCTGGTACATTGCTTAACAGAATCAGTATTTGGAGAACAGAGACAAATACAAAAAAAAAAGTGATTCAATAAATTTTCTTCAACTTAAATATTAATTAAATATTGTAAAATATTCAGAAAAAGATCAGCATATATCCCTGTCTATCAATATGCAAGCATTCAGTGACAGTATTTGGACTAAGGAGGTTCTGAATGAATAAGACAAAAACAATACACTTTATGAGAAAATTTCACAAATGAAAAGACTGAGCAAATGCAATTTTTGAAAACATACATCTTGCTTCAGAATAGAATATATTGATCTTTTATCTACCTTTCAGAGAAAAAAAAATATTCACAAAGATCTCAAATGACTCACATCAATATAAAGTATGAAAAAATAGACTGTTGGGGTAAAGGAAAGTAATTCTGAGTATTTTAATCCAAACATCGGATTTATAGAACATCCTTTTAAAAATACCACCACTGTTCACGAAGTCCTTTCCACATATCTAGGAAGGGGGGACCCTTTCCCCCAGGAATTCATGCTCTAAGCACTAGGTTTGAAAAGATGAACAAACACATTGTCTAATATGCTATCTACTGCAGGGGTTCCTAAAGCTCCCCTCACAAAGCCTTTTCATGTGGCTGCAAAGATACTTTTTAATATGCTAACTGTAATGAATATAATCTGCTCTGTGGATTAATTTTCTTTTGTTTCTCTTAGCACATTCCTCATTCATTAATAGACTTTCAAACTCTTGGATGCCAGAGGCTCCGAATGCATAATAGAATTCACTTAAGATATCACAGAATTCATAAAAGTCAATGATTCTGGTTTGTTCAAGAATTCCCCAATGGATCAGCATGCTTCCAGCTGGACTAGATAACTTACTATCTGAACTCTCTGCTTTTTTATTTTGCTTTGTTAAAATACTAAGCAAAATAAAACAATGCTTATGACAGAATATTACAAAAATAATATGACTACAATTTTGTTAACATTAAAATAAAAGTGTGAGGATAAAGTAAAACATGGTTTTAAATACGTGGGATTTGCTTCTTTCAAAACTTATATGAGCAATGAATTTCACATTTTCCTGAAACATCAGTGAAGCAAATTCGGTAAATGAAGATGATTGATTCAGTACTGAAGCAGGATTGTGATCTTCCCTTTCAATTTCCTAAAAAATTGCTTTTAACATATTGCATAAATGATTTTTTTTAATTAGCTTTACTTTAAAAAAAGTATATAGTCAGTTGGACTAGCTATGTGAAAAAGTTCTATACTAGGCTAACCACGCTTTGAAATTTAATTTGTAACTAAATCACCGAACCTGAATTATGTTTCAATAGAACTGAAATTTTAATCTATGTGAAATTTCACAAGCAATTTCAGTGGAGTATGATACAGTAAGAAAGTCTACAGCAAATAGGCACTAACTTGTGAATTTAGTGTGAATTTCTGCCGTGGTAAGGACTATAAAATTTGGTTAATTATTTTTTAAGAAACATGGAGCTGTAGTAATATGTAGTAGTATAACTTTGGAATGATTATGGCCATTAAGAAATAGAAAGAATATTATAAAAATGCCTCGTTTTATTGTATTTTTTGTCACGATTGAGAATACGTTATTCTGAAAGAAAAAAAAAATCACACACAATCCACACACTAAAAAAACCCCCGAAGATTAGCACCTGTTTTATGGTTATCTGAATCAAAATTTCATGAATTTTTCTATCTCTGACTGAAACAATGGAACAAATACTGCATTATGGGATGTAGCACAACCCTAAGAATATATTAAATTTGTCAAATTTTCAAAAGTGCTTATTGTACCAACGCAAACATTTTTAAAATATTGTCAGTTTTAACATCTTAGATGAGTTTAACACTTTAGAGTTACTTCCCATAACTGGAGCCCTCCAAGGTTTCCACTTGTAACTCAAGAGAGTCAGAACTCCTTCCAGCTATCTAACATCACACCTTACTTATTTAGGTAGAGGAGGCAACTCACAAGTATTCCCCAGCAAACAGAATAAAATAATCATGAAATATACTATTATTTAAAAAGCATAAGGAATCCAAAGCTGCTCTTCATCCTTCATTTTAATTAAAAGAGTTCCCTACTTTGACTATTGCTAACCAAAGTAGTGCTGCAAGCAAGGAGCTCTGCCTACCTAGTGAAAATAATTTCTGTATTCTTATAAAGCTTGAAATGCTCTTTTGGTGCATAACATATTGGCTCTTTTTACGAATGAAAATCAGTGGCATTGACATGCTAAAAATATTCCAATTTGAAAAGGGGATTTGTTGGTTACCCTGGATTAGTCATGGGAGTTTATATACTTCAGGGCATCATGATGTAAATTCATTGTGACAAATATTCATTCTGATAAGCCTGCATGAGAATGATGGAGAAGTCACAACCCTCTACGCAGTTCCATAAAAATTACTTTACTTCTGACTTTACTTATAGCAAATCTAAAGCAAAATGAAACTAATCTGGTTCTAAGAGATCATATGATTGAGTGACAGTCTTGAAATAATCATCAGTGAAAATAATGTTTGGAGCAGAATCTTATGCAGTAATGGTTCTTTGGTACCACCATTTCCAATGTAAATCAAATAGAAATTACAACAGATCTTACTTCTACATTATTTTGTATTGTAAATAAAAATTAATCATAGCTAATAAAAACTAATAGTATTCCAGACATGCAAGAAAGGACCATGGAGGGTATGGAAATTACTCCTCAGAGACAATTGGTTAATACTGAACTACAAAGCTGTTCTCAGTATCATGAATTTTCTTGTCTTATGGAAGCCTTTGGCCCTCCCACTTCAATTTTACTAGCACACGCAGACATATTTTCACCAATGAAATTTAAACATGATTTCAGAAAAATAGGAGCAAGCAGAGAGGAAATTCCTTCATAATGGTTGTTTGATAGAGAATATGAGAATAGTCTATATTGCCAGGGGGACTGTTCATTTTGGATGGCTTTTGCAGCTCTTAAATTAATAAGACTTTAAAAATCCACAATTATTGATTGGAATATTTAGTGTGTTCTGCTTCGTGTCTTTTACTCCCAACCTTTCTGTGTTCCTCCAACTGTAAATAAATTCTTTCCTTCTGTCTTGGCCAGCACATTTGACCAGTCTCGGGTCTGGAATGTGGTACTTTACATGTATTCTAGATGAGGTGGTCTTTGTAGGGTGAAAGCAGTGTCTGGAGGAATAGAGAATTTGTACCCCTACTGCTGTAGCACAGTTTCTGTTTAATCCTGAAAGCAGAAATATTTGTTAAAGCAATAATCAGAAAACCAGAGATCAGTTAGCAGATCCAATCACAGAAAAGATGGCCTGGACCACCTAAAGGTTAACTTGTTTTAAAATGGGATGTTCAGTATAGAGCTAGATTGCATACTAATTACAAGCATCATGCTTTTCTGAATGTTAATTCTGAGAATACAGAAAAAGCAAACATGTATTAGAAATTAAGGCTCACCCTCAAATGTCAATAGTCAATTTTTAAAGTATTCTGAAAGAAAACAACTAATAATATATGAGCATTTTCTTTGAAAGGCAGAGTAACTTTGATATTTCTGTTCATTATGCATAAGCATAATCCACATTTACGAATGTCACACCTACTTCTAACAAAGTGCTATATTCTTAACCAATTTTATGGTAGGTATTGCTTCTATAAAAGCATCTTTAGTATTCAAACCTAAAAACATGCTGCTTTTGGTGTATTGTTGCCTTGAGTTTTAAATTCAGCACATCACACTATTTGCAGACAGCCCACAACACTTTGGGAAGGCTATGTGACACAATAATTCAACACAAAGTCCCAGATTAGAAACTGAAAGTGGGTGTTTTGAGTTAAGAATGGAAACATTGTCAGAAATATTTAGCAGTAATTAGAAATAATAATCCACACCTTTGAATTCAAGCACTGTATTTTGGTTCAACTCACATTATTTCAAATCTTTCCTTGTACTTCACACATATTGCAGGAATAAGTACGCTATGTTTATTATTCGTTCACATTGGCATAAGGGTTTTATGTGCATTTCAAGATAGCAGTCTGAACAACAGGTCAAAAAAAAATTAGTCACTCACTTGAATCATATGCCCTATGAATGCATTTGGGTCTAGCTCAAAGTGATTTTGCCTATTCTCCCATATCAACAATCCCAGCATAGTCTTGCCTTTAAAGCACATTAGAGGGGTCAAATATATTTTTTCAGCTATGTGGTTGTGCCTCAACATGTCATGCAGATCTCAGTAGTTTGTATTCACCTTTTCTATTTTTGGTGGTGATATTACACAGTTCAGGTTATGAAGACACAGTATCCTTGAGAAGATCAAAATAAATAAGGGACAGGAAGCAACCTTGATTATCCCCACTCCTTAACAGTTGTATCATTACTTGACTCTTGTTTAGTTCCTTAACCTCTCTGGTTACTAGGATCTTGAATATTCCTAGAAAATTTTTGATATGAGAAAATCATTGCCTTAGACAACTTATGAAATCTACATAGCTCAAGGACAGTCATGACTGGAACAGTATTTAACTATTCCTACCCACCTTACCATAGACATGAAGTAAAACCTTACTCTTTCCTCAGTGAGTGAAAAAGAAGCTAAAAAGGATTCTGACAAATTTGGATATCATAAAAGGGAAATACTCTATTCTTTCAGTGGGCTTTGGCTAGGTCTCTCTCTGATATTAACTTACTAATTTAGACTACAGGTTTTCCCACAGGAAGAAAAGACAAATAGGTTAGATGGCTAGATACTTAGAAAACAATACTGTGAAATTATTTAACAGTTATATGACGATCATTGACTAAATAATAAACAAAAAACCACTACTCTTTGACCTTTAGTGCCTGTGACCATACATATAAGGTAGACATAATGTAGTACTAAATAAGAAATCTGTTGCAAACTACTGCTTACCTGTGGGTGGAAAAGTTATAGGGCTTTGGGCTCCTGGCTTCTGGGCTGGTAGTTGTTCAGATTGCTCATTTGCTGGTTGGTGTTCAGATTCTCTGAACTCCTTTTTCTTTCGGTTGGGTGCTGCAGATGTTCCCATGGGCTCCTCACGGCCAACTAAAACAGTGAAATGCAAACTCTGTCACTACCTACAAATCATTTGCTTTTTCTCACTCAGAAGTATCTCACATTTGCAACGACAAACACTAATAATAGACCTTGCAATTGTTCTACACAACAGATGCCAAAATCTTTTCTCTGTACACTGCACAGCCGCTAGTAATAGGCTTTCATTGTTAGCAGCATGCCACGAAAAGTGGAAAAAATATGGCATGCCAATAAAAATCCATTTACTGCTTTGAAAATCTAAGTAACAATTTAACATTGATGTATGAATCAAATGACTTGCTCAAATGTAGTTTTTCTCAAGATAAGCTTCCCACTCCCCCGATGTTTTCTTTCTTAAAGCGGAGAACGCTGAAATGAAAACTGCTAGAGGCCATTTCTGATAATATTAAATAGCAAACAGACAAGTCTTGGTTGCTCTGCCAGAAAATATTCACTCTTTGCATCTTCCACTGTTTTGTTAACTTCCATGGGAAACCCAATCCTCCAAAAAGTGCAAAAGAATATTCTTTCCTCATTTATGCACTAGCTAAAATATTCTTGCCACCTGAGTGGTGGGAATGCCATTAAAGTGGCTTTCACAACGCCTCAGTGCTTCTGGTCAAAATAGACCATAAAACAAAATAGTAAGACAGATTGTATGTTAAGATACTTTCCCATAGATGATCAAACCATTCTAGATGAACTTGCTCTGCTTGAATCTGAAAAAAAAAATCTGACTGTAATCAAAACTAATGGCTATTTTTTTCACATAATATTTCATTTCTTGATCTCTGCCACATTTTCTACAAGATATTAATTTAAACGGTGTAATGTCAGCATTCTCTGTAGGTTTAACACAAATCACCTGGCTAGTAACAGTTCACCAAATGAAAAACTTAACTCTTCTGAAGGAGAAGCAGGCAATCCAGTGACCATGATCCAGAGAGTGCTGAAAGGGAATTTCTCGGTCCTTACAGGTCAACTAGACTAGTTCAGCCTAGTGAGGGAGCATTTGACTGCCACAGCTTTTCTCATAAAAATAGGAAAGACTGCAAGCTGACTGCAAGATAGAATCTCACAGACTTCCCTAATCTGTACCCAAAATGGAGAACAGACTCAGGCAGGATATCGACTCCATCTCTACCCTGTCACCTGCTAAGTGTTTCATACTCAAAATTTTATTTACTCAGTTGAAAAAAAAAAAAAGAAAGAAGAAAAGAAAAGAAAAAAAGGATTTCTTCTGAATTACTTGCTAGAAAAAAAAAATCAAAAAATTAGCCACGTAGGAGAAATGATGTGTGGGTACAATAAAGTTTTCACCTTTAAAAGTACTAAAACACAGTAAAATGAAGTCTAACTTTTATGTTTTTATTTCAAGTTTTGCCAAACAAAAACACTAATCACTAAAGCAAACTATAGCATATTAAGAAATCACGTACATTTGATGACCTGTGGATAGAATAAAATGTTTCTCTCTCCCGTGTGAATGACTGGCTTAGCCTGGCCATCCGGCAGAAGACCAACATAGATTCCTTTGTTTCTCACGGATTCTAGACTTATAGATCCACTTTCCAAATTATGCTCAATTTTAAAGTGACAATATTCATCGCCTGTGCCCTAAGAAATTGAAAACAGAATCAACTAATGAACAGATGTGGTTAGGGATTTGGATGTTTACTAAGACTTGCTTACTACTTTCTTCTAATTACATTTCAAATTTGGATTCTTCTTAATGTGTTCCATTACTGCACACACACACATGCACATCAGTATCTTAGTCCTATTTATTCTACTGTTGTCAGGCAAGACCAGTCACATAATCCAAGTAAGTGAGAGACCACATGTGAAAGCACCCTGAGTCATGTCAGGATTTAGTAAAGTCTAAGCTGTCTTCAAAGCAGTCTCTCATGTAGTCAGGTCTCAGGAGAGCATGAAGTGTGAAAGGTCTATTATAGACAACAAAGGAAATACACATGAACTTATACGTAATGCCGATTTGCTAGTATTACACGACATAATGTTATTATATTTTTTTGCTTTTGATGAACTGCTTCTACTGCCTGCTCTTAACATTTTTAATATGCATTTCAGAATACTCACAGGATAAATTTAAAAGCCTTTACTCAATCAAAGCTTCCGCACACTTCTAAGAGGACCAGAACTTTTGCAGTAATAAGTTAACATGACTGTGGATTTAAAAGCACACAGAATCATAGACACTAATGTTCCAGTCACAGTTATGAGGGCTAAGGTACCAGGGTTCAGATAGTCTTTAGAACATGACAACTTCCCCTGGACAATGATGAAAAGCAGGCAATAAAATCCCAGTTTGATATTCCTTAGATAGAAGACCCACTCCCTTTCATATATTATGATTTTAACCTCAAAATGCATTAACTGCTAGAAAGAAAAGCACAAGCTGCATGTGAAACTCTCCTTTTGGTCTTAGCAAAATCTGTAGTGTCAATGGAACAACTGCCATATCTCAGCTCCTTATTTCTTAGTTATGTTTAGTGTTTTTGCAATCAGTCATCAATTTACACATAATACCACTTTAAACCACACAAAAAATGTTTGCTTTCTACATATTCAAAAGAATTATATCACTTATTATCAATAAGCAGATACAGGATTAGTAAACACTGAGTGTAATGATTAAATTTGTTTTTTCTTAAATTTAAATCTCCAGGTAGAGAGTATTATGTGTCTAAAAATCAGAATATTTCAATCATTTCCCAAACTTAATTTTATTCCTAAATACAAAGACTATTTATAAATTCTAAGATAATTTCAAGAATAAATCCTACATGGTTGGCTGATGAAGAAAAAAATCACTTAAAATCAAATAAGAATTGTTCAGTAAAATTGGGAACACCAATGGCATCACTCCATGGCATCAACATCCTTCCAAAAAGCTCACATCAATATAACCATAGTTATTTAACAGAAAACATATTACTGCAAATGAACCTTGACACAGCCATCATTAGCAATGGATAGGCTTAATTTGCATCTACTTTCTCAAGTTGTCAAATACATCTGACAACTTGCCTTGCTGGATTGCTTTCTCTCCTTTGGCAAATAAGAGAGAAGATATGTCCAACTTTAAATTTGAGCAAGGCATTTATGAGATTATTGTCCAAGCAACTTCAAGCAAAAAAAAAAATCCAAGCAAAAAAAAAAAAAGAAGAAGAAAAAGATTCACTTCTATCACTAACAATTTACTCAAGTAATGTGCAAAGGAAAATACAAACAGGAACTGCTTACTGTTCCATTACACTGGCCGTCTTTTATCTTCAAATACATCTGTGGATTTCTCACGCTCTCAAACATGCAGACTCCGGAGCTGACTTTATGCACTTTCCAGTAGGATTCCTGCTGCTGACGTCCTGCTCCGCTGCAACTCCCATCGGGCCTAAGCGAGAGAGCCTGGCAGAGGCTGGTGTTGAGCAGGATGATGGCACCATGGTGAAACACACCCTTCAGACCAGAGACAGCAAGTCCTTCATCAAGACCACAGCATCTCTCCACATTTATCTTTGATGTTTTTAGTGTCTATAGTGATTTAAGCATTTTTTTCATGCATTTCCATGCATAAAATGAAAATAAATAAGTCCCAGATAATTCAAGTCTTTCAANATCTTTGATATTTTTAGTGTCTACACTGATTTAAGCATTTTTTTTTTCATGCATTTCCATGCATAAAATGAAAATAAATAAGTCCCAGATAATTCAAGTCTTTCAATGAGTGCTGTAATGCTGTGCAGCCACTAACTTGAATAGTGGAAGCCCTTCACTACCCCACAGTTTCATTGCTTTCTACCGCCTAGCGGTGCAGCATAATGTACAGAAGACAAGTCTTTTGGCAAGTTAAAAAACATTCATTTCAAATCGAGTAACTTCCTTGCAGCTCTCCTACACATGCATACCTTCCTTCTCTTGGAAAATTTCCTTAAAATTTTGAGAATACATCTTTTATTTCTCTAGGTTTTAACTTATTTGCACATGCCAGCCACAAGATCTCCATACCTTTCCCTTGAAGCGCTGTAAAGGAAAACTTCTCAAGTAACACCTACCTATTAAACTGTAGTTTAGCTCCACCTCGTGGAAGAGGACCACTCTGTCAGCTTGCAATCCACTGAGATTTAATTAAATACAATCTGATTTATAGGGCTAAATTTCAAAAGGGTCTTCTTAATGCCTCTCCAGCCACCTTACCTTGACATGCACCACAAATTCTTTAGAACGTCCAGCATATCCTGTTGATTCATCAGCTACTTTGCCTTGAAGACTGAATGTAACGGTGTGACCTGGATTCCTGGCTGACTCCAGAATGGCACAGCGATTCGGTTGCAGGTGTACGAATAGCTCACAGTGAGTCTCGCCTTTGCTCTAACACAGACAAAGTCAGAATAATCAATGGAATGAACTACAAGGCATAGTCAGATCCAAAACAGAGTGACATAGTTTCAGCATCATTCGAGTTTCTACATTACACTGATGCTAGCAGTTTAATGTGAAAATGGCTTTCTCTTCTCTCAGACCTGCTTGCTTTTTCATACTTTCATATTTAAACAAAACTAGGACTTTAATAAATATTAAATGCAAATAATCAACCAAATAATTTGAGACCTGTGGTTCATATAATTTCACATTTTTTCAGCATTTTTCAAAATTCAAAGAATCAATATTTCTAGAGAAAAATTTCCTTTATAAGACACTACATTTTGAAGAGACATCTTCACACTCAAAAAAAAGATCTATCAAATCCTATATAAACTTTAAAAAACAAAGGGAAAAATGGATGGATTTCATAAGTGATTGTGAAAAAAATAAAATAGCATGTCCTTCAAAATATGATCAGATGCATTTCAAGGTTAACTGTCATCTTTTTATTGTCATTTTGGTTTATATTTACATGTCCTCATTCCAAGGACTTCAATGACTTTTAAGTAAAAACATTTTTTCTCATATTCCCTGGTTGCTCAAGCTCATAACGTGTGTCAGTAACAGAGAAGACAAACCCTGAAATTCAAGCACCCAGTTAATACCCTGTTGTGGTGACACATGCTGCATGCAATGTCATTGTCTGCAAGAGGATCTCTTTATCAGAATTATACTAATGAACATGAACACTAGAAAGTCCTGCAAGCAGATCTGACAGTTTGCCTGCCAGCTTGTAGCTATTCCCATTGAGAGACCTAATTCTGCTGAGGGCTTTCTATTCCCTCTAATGCCAGTGTACATCATGTAAGAGAGGAATGGGGCCTGCTTTGACTATTAGATCATCCACTGATTAAATAATAGAAAGGGAGAGAGTTTCTTCCCTTGTCAGTAGGGAGTTCCATCAGCAGGAACTAACTCTACAGCTTCATTTGCCCCCTTCCATATTGCCAGTGCTGAGAAAGAAAAGCAATAGTAAGCCTTTGAAGATGGGATGAAACGGTAAGGATCAAAACAAAGCTGGAATATTTTAGCTGGCTTATGATAGGCAGATTACTTAGAAACAAAACACAAAGGAAATACATGGGCATTTAAAATCAGCCCTTAAAATTTATGCTTATCCAAAATGAGGGAATATTTGGGCACTCCAAGTATCTTGGCAGCATGTGGCAAGTCAATATAAATCCCAGCCTGAAACAATCTGGTATCGATACACCAAATCAATTAGTCCACTAAAAAAAATAACTAAGGATTAAAAATTAGACTGCAAGATACACTCTCTAAACAAAACCTACGTTTGAATTTGCCTAGCAATGGGCAGTGTCCTGGGTCCATTCTGTAGATCTTAGCTTCTTATCTGATCGAAAGCATGATTAGTTATTAGACAGATTAAAAACAGTGTCATATTTAGTCAGATAATGAGATGTTATCAGGAAAAACAGAGCGTTTCCTACCTTTCCAGTTACATAGCCATTGACAACAGCAAGAGCAAGATGTGGCATCTGATGACTGCTGAATATACATATATTGCTCCTTTTGACAATTACACGAAAAATACCTAAGAGTTTAATGAAAAAATAGTAGAAGCATGAAAGATTATTAATTTGTATTTGTATCTAATTACAATATCTGATTTATCATTTTCAAGGGGAAAGAATGAATTATTTACTAAGATAAAAAAAATTGAAATGCATTTTTTTAAATTTTAAAAATTCCATAAAAAGGAAGCTAGGGATGTCAGTGCAATGAACTGAGTTATAGCAACTGAATTTATGCAACATAAGTAGCATAAAACTCTCAGATAGGAAAACAAACAATTTTTCTATAAAGCNCGAGTAATAGCAACTGAATTTATGCAACATTAGTAGCATAAAACTCTCAGGAAAACAAACAATTTTTCTATAAAGCAAATCTTGCAGTGTGACTCGTGCTTCCAAAAAAGTTTAATTGTCCAATATGCTTAATAGTTGCCTCTTGTAGCTCCAAAATACTGATGAAAGCTAAAGCAATGACACTTTTATTGTCCCCACCAGCAGCAGCTGATTGTTATAACAACTATTGCACCGTGACACCAAATCACCCTGTCTGGAGGCTGCAGTTACCTCCAGGCGGGTCCTGAGTGATGTAAGATTTTGGCAGTGTCATTGGGAAAAGAGAATTATATTCAGGAAATGCTCATTGTGCCCATTGGGATGATGCCATAACTTATAGGAGACCTTGGACCTAAAATAGTGATGGGACTTCCAGCACTCAGAGAGACACAGGAAGTGATACATAATTGTCAATTTGGGTCTCCTGTTTTATATGGAAATAGAATTATCTGGGAAATTAAAAAACCCTGGACCAATCAACACCTGGTATAATCTACCAGGACCACTTTGAAGACCTTTAAGATATATTGCTTAAATCTGTAAAAATCTAGGCTCATATTTATTATTAAGCAGTTCTACCAATATCTGAGATATGCAGTTTCCTGTTAGGAAAGACAAGTAGATAGTGGATGTTGGAAGACTTTATTCCAAAACATATGCAGAGCAGAAGACCCCCTAAATGAAAATTTAAATCATAATTTCCAAGTTAATGCATTCACATATTGACTTCTGCTAAACATGTTTATATGCTCGAGCTGCCATAAAAACTACTGCACATATAAGTAACCCAAAAAATCTGACAGACTAGAGGGAGGAGGATGTTGCTCTGAAGGCAGAAAAAATATGTGATAGGTGCTTATATTAATTTTGTATTTGTGTTCATTTTGTACACGGAGATATAGAAGTAGGATGACATACTTCTTCCCGGGTGACTATGTCTATTCCTCTGATATCAGGGCAAATTTATAATATTGTAAAAAATCAAACTCTTTCTGATCACTGATTTAATTTCTCAATATTACTAAGTCTTTGGGAGGCTGCACATCATGTTACTCATGGAAGCATTTTTCTGACTTCCAATCCAATTAATTAGCAGCCAGTTTACACCAATTTGTTTTTGATCTTGTTTTGTTTCTAAGATAATTAATTGTACTTACTGTATTTAACTACTGATATTTGTGGTAGTTGCGTGTCAGGTTTGCACAGTTACACACAGATTTATCATATAGTTCATACAAAACTGTACAGATAAGATTTGTGGAGAATTTAAACACATAAAATAGCATGTAAAAATGCTCTAAAAATGTAAAAATACACTAAAAATGTGCAGAATGCAATAAAAAGGCAACACACTTGTATCTGAAAATACCATTAGAAATGCATTTATTTTTAGAAAGAAAATTACATTGGGAAACCATCTACAGTGTGAATTTTAATTCTGCATGTCAGGAGATTATGAATACTGTGATGCCTTATGAAATCAAATCAGACATAATCCATCAATCAAAGACACAGCATTAACAAACAGCAAAGGCGTGCTTCCTGCACCAGCACAGCTTAGAGGGCAAGTTCCTGCGATAGTCTGTTCTTTCACTAAGTAAGTCATAGTTTGTGATCTTGAGTAGAGCTCCTCCAAGGAAGAACACTGCTGGGCAACTGTTTTTTAAGCACTGGAAATTCTCTGAAATGTTCATGCAATAGATCAAATCTCTTGAGTTGTTCAGCGTTCAAATCATTGGACAACTTGAAGTCAAAGACTAATATTGATGAATCATAAAAACAGCTACTCTATCGAAATAGAGTAAATTTCACTTTCAATGCTTGGTAATACTATCAATACCCCCATATTATCCATTTGAGTTTTGAGCAACAGTTTTGCTGAAATGCTTTTACTGGCTATGCTGAGTATTATTTCACTGCTCTTCCTGTACTATTTCATGTGTGCTTTAAGAATCTATTCTATCATTACTTCCAAAAAGATGTATGCAAGGTCCTAGAAAAGATGTGAGAATGGCTGAACAGATCCATCACTACCTAGATAACAAAAATGCTGGTGCCTGATCTAATACTAGCTAGAATGAGTGTTAGTATCATGGTGACATGGAAGGTCACATAAACACATAAACAGGAGAAACTGGAAGGAAAACCATTAAAACAAAAGATGAGGATGAAACAAAACTAGATTACACCTGAAAACTTGAAATTATTAGTTTTTAGTTTTGGTGGATTTATTCTAGTTACAGAAGATTTTAACCGTTCTTGCTATGGCAGTTCCATCACAGATTATCCAAACCCCAGGTGACAACAAGTTTCTGTTTTCTAAGAGAAAGGCAATGAAAAGATATCATGAGAGGGTTTTTTTTTACAGGTAATGTAAACCTTAATATTTTAAGAAGGTAGATCTAAGATTCACAGCAGGAATGACTACAGAAAGATCCCAATGATGATGAAGTATGAATGAAATATAAAGTCCTCCTTTTTTGTATGTTTTATATATAAAAAGAGATAAAAAGTACTTTACCATATTTGTTTTTCTTATCACCAAGAGCATCAACTTTCCCATCTGGACTGAGGCATATGAAACCACGGGTGAACCTGTTGTAGAACTGAAGCTTATTTCCTTCTTGAAATTTCCACTTTTCAGCAGCCCACTGGTTTTGTAAACAAGAAGAAAGACTTATCAGAAGATGCAACATAGGAATTTGAGGCACATGAGAAGAATTGATCTCAAAGCCCATTTTGAATGACAACAATAGTTTAAAATAATAATAAAAAAGTAAGTTCTTACACTTTCTTCTCCCTTGAGTTTCAGTTCTTGCCCTGTACATACAAAAAGTACGCAATTAGTTTACACAGCATCCTCATGCCCTGTGATACGTCCTTAGTTAGGCTGCATTCTCCTCCCCACCAATTTTCACTTACTTCCAGAAAATGGGCCAGAATCCGTCACAGTCAGCTCTCTAGCAATTTTGCCATCATCCTGCCCATGGTCCAGCCATCTGAAAACCAGAAATTATTTCAGTATTATAAACTTTATTTGTAATTCCCACAATATGCTATGCATGATATTTGCATGCTAAAGATTTTTGTTGTGTTCATTAGGACCCCAAGGCTGCCAAACAATATAAATATCTGTTTTTAAGGAAATGAGCTTGATTTCTGCAGAAGTGCGTTTTGATTTTTTTTCTTTTCTGGGGGCATGTGCGAGGTGGTTCTTGATGAAACATATACTTAAATTTTTTCCTGGACAGATATACAAGGGCCTAAGACAGTAATTTTAAATCAGAGGGGTCAGATTGAACCCAGATCAATAATGAAACCTGCAGTGGCATAATGTTTTCTCTTCTTGCCTACAAAAGGGTAGAGCAGGATGAAAACTTTACTATGTTCTGCAAACCCCTGCACAGAAAGGCAAACACAACACAGATGACATTCCCGCTACATCTCAGTTATATTTTTAAAATGCTTTGTACTTGCTTCACATATACTTACCAAGATTAAGTTTAACTCCGTTTCAGTCAAAGGGGTTCACACATTATGAGAGCAGAATCAGCAAGAATGGTATCAAACCCTAACAATAACTAGCACATACACTGTATTTTTCTGCCTGGAATGGATTTGAACTCCCCCTAAATTATGTATGAAACTAGCATTATAGATCTCTTCATAGCAGTTCATCTCATCTAGAATACAGAAGCAAAATTAGGTCAGGCAAAGATGAGGTGCTGTATCTGATAGGCAGAAAGCCCTCACTCACACATAAATCAGCTTCAGTGTGCACATCGCTCACTTGGAGCTGTCTTAGGCAGTTATTTACTCAGAGAAGTGACAGAAGGAAATAGAATTGAGATGTCACTGGCAAGCTGCAGCTGTATTCATACGTGACTGGACTTTGCCATTCCTAATATTTGCACTGATCTTTATCAATTAAGATGTTGAGAATTAACCAGGAATAGATAAAATTAGAAGTGAACCGTAGAACGGAAGATTCAGATGAGCAATATCTACAGGCGGAAAGGTAGGGAAATTAAAATTGCCTCAAATTATGTTGCAGTTCACTAACAGACCATAAGGCAAACAAGAGGAAAAGAGATGCTGTCAGATAGCTACCTTAGTGATATCCATTCCACAAAAACTTGAAGGCTGATTCTGAGCTCACCGAGCTCAAAATCTTCCCACTGATTTCTGTAAAGTCGGCTTAGACTTTTAGAGATATAGCAGCCCTCTCTTCTGAAAAATATTGCATTTGATTATGTAGAAGGATCTGTTTGTGTCAGATCCAAAATTTTGGATATGAAGAAAGTGCCAGAAAACACATATTATGTATTTCACAAAGTGCAAGAACGGAAACTTTCCTTGCCGGATTTTTCACTGATTATTCATTATCTCCAATGTATCAGGCATTAAGGTAGAAACAATCTTTTAGCATCATAGAATTGTAAGAAGAATCAGATCATTTCAGCTCACTTTTTAGGAAACATGCTTCTCCCTTGACGGGATATTTCAGAAGAAAAAGTATGAGTAAGTAGAGCTTTATTAAAAACCTAACCCAACTGAAACATTACCAACCTGTGACAAAGGAAAGCATAATCCAGATCTGTGATAGGATCCTTGATTACAACTTTGTCCAGAAACCAGCCATTTCCTTAAAACAAATTTCAAAATAAAAATTAATTTATGAGCAGCAGATTTAACAAAGTCTGATTTCCTGTGGCTTTCTCTCTTGCACTGAGCTGCAATGTCCTCAGCAACCCTGGCAGGTTTCTAGTGTCACAGCTGTCCTCAGGGCTGTACAGGAGACAGCACATGCTGTAGACAGGTTGGAGTCAGCTCACGGGTCTGCAAGCTGCTTGTTCCCTATCTATCTGTCATGACTGTGATCACACACCCCACTCCCCGCTGCCCGTGATCGAGACAAATTTTGATATGATTCAGTTCAAAGAAATATACACAGAAAGAGTAGTCAAGCATTGGAACAGGCTGCCCTGGTTTAACATGGTTTAATAGGCATGGTGTTGAAGGGCTTATGGTTGGACTTGATGATCTTGAAAGTCTTCTCCAACCACAACGATTCTATAATTCTATGAAAAGGATCTTAAGATACAATGAATTCTGGGAGACAAACAAACTGAAAACCAAATCAAAACCAAAACATAACTCAATTATTGATAAGAAAGAACTCTGTTATCAAGACCAAAACGGGATTGCACTGTATCTCACTCTGATCTACAAACATCCAGCAATCCATAAAACTATGAATGGTCTGTTGAAGGTAAAGGACAAATGAGAGAATGCTATCAGCAGGCTTCTGTTTCTTTTTTTTTTTTTTCCTTTTTTTTCAAAAGGTTTATTGTCTGGAAGTTTTAGAGTGGTTTGCAAACTAAAGGAGTCAAAGGCACCTGAACTAGAAAACTTTTTTTCCTCACACTTTTCCATTGCAGACAGATAGACAGAAACTCTCATTGTGTTTGGCAAAGCCTGCCTGAGTTTCTATGTGCACAGTACAAATTAATTTATAATTAAAACAGAAATAGTGGAGTACTTCCTTAAAACAGGAAGTTGCAAATAAAACACAGACTTGCACTGAGAAATTCACAGCAGGTGGCTGGGGTGGAGAAGGAAGGCAGGACCTTCCTCTCACAAAGGATTTTCTCAGAACTATTTCCCTTTCCAATCCTATGTACTCATATGAAAAAGAATGGCTGAAAAGCTATAGGGATGACTATTCCTTATTCAAAAATTATCCTTTTTCACATGGAAATGTATTCATTAATTGCATTCTTCACCAGTTATTTACCACAAAAGAGATAAACAAAACCTCCAGCAATTCTCCTTCTAGAAATAGGGCAGGAAAGAGTGTGGCACAGAAACACCTTATCTTCGCTCTTTCATTCCCTCAGAAGTGTCTGAGCATAATCTCTGAGTGAGCCCTGGATCAGAGGCATCCAGCAACAGCCACTCATGGAGGAAGACTGCAAAACATTTGTGTTCTTTCATTAACACTTAGAGAAAATCTTGAAATGCAGGTAAACATGGGAAGAATAGGGTATGATTGAACATGGGGGAGGAAAAAGGCAGAGAATTATTTTATGACTTGTTTAACATAGCCCCATCTGTACATCTCTGCTATTTGATTCAAAATATGCTGCTATTTTATATTGCATTTAGGCTGAAATGTTACAAAACCCTGTACGTAGTACTCAGCAATTATAAACACCTCTGACCTGACCCAAGGCCATTGTGTCCAATAACAATCTTGTACAGGCCTCCAAGGTGCACAGCTTCAACAGGAAAGTTGTCTGTCTGTAATCAATGAACAAAAATTAATCAAGATCTAAAAAGCGAAATAGTCTTCAGCCATGGAATTCAAAATATCTTCTTAAACCCATAAAACTTTTGTCAAGCATGATCCATAAAATATCAGGTAATATCAGGACAAATCAAGCAAGACAGGATTCTTGGAACAACAGAAATAATGAAGCCTGATCACTTTGCTAATAGGAGTAGTTCCACTCAGATGAGTCGGTCAGAGTCAGAAAACAGAAACCTACCCAAAACTTAATTGACTAAACAAACTGCAGCAGATTTCAACATCAGAAGTGTAGATTTAAAATGTAAAGTTGCATCTTCTTTCCACCTATAAAATCAAACTATTTAAAGAATTAAAAATAAAAGTATGCAGTTTACCTATTGTATAAACGAATTTTAAATTGTCTTCCCAAAACGCTGATATGCCTTTTGAAAGTAACTTTAGTTTAATTATGCAGTTTGGGAGGAAATATTGAAATACAATAATTATGTTTTTATAATTGCACCTTTTTCTGGGATAACTGAGAGAAAACCAAGACAAACACATCAGAAAATGTATTGTTTTTTACTCACTTGTCCTTTTAAAAATTTCTTGGCTTTTGGTGACCTGCGCAGCCATCTTGAACCTGTATCACCTTTTTCTCCATAGATAGAAATATAGACATCAGCTTCAGTTCCAGCATTCCACAGGTCTCCTGTTGTCACATGCACTTCATAGACAGTTACTGAAAATAAAAGATGACAGCTTTTCATATAGCAAACACTATTATAGCTACAGTATCATACAGCTGCAAAAGTGACTACAGTCAGGGGCAGTTACTATATAAAGCTTTTTAAAAAATCTATTAAGCAAAATAATGTACGAGTTTGTTCTTGTCTTATATTTATGTTTTTTATTCCAGAATGTCACTGTGGAGAATGTAAACAGAATCAAGTTTTAAATGCACAACAGTATTTTTTGGTTCTGCAGCATCTCTTGAAGTCATCATAAAGCAGAAAAGTAAGAGGCATAAGTTTAAGTTTAGAATCATCATAAATGAGACCAAAACTTAAACAATCAACAGATGACATGAACCTTTTGAATGTTTTGATTAACTCAACAAGCAAAAATGTAGCAACATAGTTTTCATTTTCTAGGATGTTAGAATTGAGAAAGCTGTGTTGCTTTAATATTTTAGTGCTTCATGCAGCAGGATAGTATGAACTTCTATTATATTAATATGAAAATTCTTTAAATACTGTGAGTTTGTGAGGAAAAATCTAGGACCTAAATTTAATAACTATTTAGTGGAAATGTATAATTCACAATAAAATAATATCTAAGTCAAAATCCCTGAAGCTCAAGATGTTGATACATAAATAATAGATATTTATATATAAACTGTGCTTATTAAAATATAGATGTAGGAAACCCAGAAAAATCAGAATTTGCAATTATTCAAATTATGCAGTAATGCTCTTCAGTAGCAACATGAGAAAGGCAAAGTTTATAGGCAGTAATAATATTTTATTAGCCCAAAGGAAATACAAAAAGAATGAATGAAAGTCAGAGAAAACAATCCTCTCTTCTGGATGTAGGTGTCCTTCTCCTTCCCTGCCTTTCCAAATAGAAAAGACTTTCTGGACTTCTGGTCCAGAACCATCCCAACACTATCATCATTCTATTATCCTTCCCACCTGAAATGTGTTACGAAGTTTGACTCCAGTTCATCAGTAGGAGATCGCTCAGATCTCACTCTTCTGATGGCCAAATATCTTCTTTTAATAACTAGTGCCAACTTACTCACGATCAGTCCATATCTGGACTTGTGCCAAGTGTTTTTTTTCAGTCTTCTCTTCATGTTTATTTCTTTATGTTTATCTCATATTTATTCGTATGGCGTTTCTGCATGGTTTACCATACAAGCTGCTCTTAAGCAAGTTTAGATAGAAGCAACAATCTAGCTAAATCAGTATGCAGTCTGCATGCATTATTTTAATGTGCCCACACAGAGCACTAGGATTAGGTTGCTTCTAACATCAAAGTGAGCTCATTTAGATGTGCTCACTGGGTAGCTCTACACTCCACTGGAATATTGTACTACAGAAATGCTCTGTAAAAAAATTAAGAACAAAGACTTGAAACAGTTAAATAAAAAATTCAAGCATTTTTTACAAGTTTTGAGACTTCCTTCATCGTTCCATAAAGCTAAGGATCATCCTGGTATTAATAATTCTTACCCTTTTATCCTATGTATTAGTAGATTAGTAGTCTTTCCTTTAGATACTCCATAGACTAGTTTTCAGAATAGAGATTAAGAGAGGGAACTGTATTCTTTACATCTATTTTGGTCTATAAGTATAAAGCATTATATTTGTAAACGTGGTACTCTAAACTTGTGTGTTAGGGTTAAGATTATTTGTGAAACTTATTTTTTCCCCTCTCTGCCTATGGATTATGAGAAGTAGGACAAAAAAGTAGAATGTACTTCTTTGATCAACTAGTATGGTAGGCAAAAAGAAGCCATGTATTCATGACAGAAGCTTTTGACAGTTTCCCTCAGAATATAGCTGTCTCAATACTTAAAATAGTTTTCATTTAAGAGCTGTCAGCTAGTATTTTACTTTATCTACGCTGTGCACCATGTCACCACCTGATCTATTTACTTTCCTATTTTTTTTATTTAAGGTATCTGTGTAAACTGATATCCCATTCTATATAGAGACTGGGTAGAGGCAGGATGTAGAATACATTTCTCCATGTCCACACTCCATATCTGAAATCATGACAATCCTCTATCTTCATACAGTTCCCTCTTACATTAACTATCCATTTTCAGTTTCTGTGACAAGAAAAGTAGAAGTCCAGCAGTCACTAAAAACAGTGTATAATGCTGATTTATCCCCAGAGCATAGTGCAATGGCATATAATTAAAGACTTTGTCATAATACATGGGTAGAAAGGGTCAAAATTAGGACAGTTCAGGAAAAAAAAGTCAAATGTATTGCTGTTTGGTGCCTCAAAATCAGAGCCATGAAGTCTCTATGTAGTATTTCTTAACAGTTTTATTTAATTCCCACATTTTTCCCGTGAATATGAAAGGCTGTTAAATCAGAAAGTGTTTCAGTCTCATCTTGTTCAGAAATTGGTTATAAAGTGCCTCTCATCATCTCTCTTTTAGACTGAATCCAGTCCTCTTCATTTGTTCTGTTATCAAACTATCGTCTCTGAAGTTAAAAGCTCTGCTCTCCTTTCTTCTCCCGCTGAAATCTAACACTAGCAGAAAGCAGCAGAGGCTCTTTCAATTACTGAGTTAGAGCAGAAACTCCCTTCTCCCACCCTTCACACAACTCCTCTTATACCGGAGTTGGCAGAAGTATATAGACCTTCATTTCTTCCTTTCCTGTGTGAGGGTGATATTACCAAAGATAAAATGCAGATTGAGAGGGTGGCTTAAGTGTGCTGTTGTAGTTTATGATGTTTCAAGATTATCTGATAATAAAAATCTTTCATTTTTTCTTTATTTCAGAAACAAAAAAAAGAGCTTAGAAAGAAGAGCCTGAAATTAGAAGCCATGTATGGTCAATGTACCAGAATATTGAGTAAGGAAGGAAGCACTGGAAAAGAACTGATCTTGCAAGGTAGGAATTCAGATTCATTCAAATTAATCACATGTTAATGATCTTTAATTAATAACATGTTGATGATCATTAATTACTGTTTATTTAAATAGTTGGATTTTTTTACTATTGCCCTAGTTCCCCTATGCTAACAATATTAAGAGTCTCCCAAAGACATCAGATCTGAGAGGAAGGAGGTTGACTACTTCTGGGGCTTTTCATGGCACATAAGGATCCAGAATGGTTAATCTGGATCCCAATTAACTGTGGTTAGTGCTGGTCAACCCTGCTCCACAGCATTTCATGAGCCATTTACTTCTGCTAACTAGACTGCTAGAAAAGGTCTTTCCTGATGTTCTTCTTTCAAAGGCATGTTAATGAGTCACACATTCTTCACACCTTCTTCAAGTTCTTAACTTCAGTGCTCAGTCATCATAGGCACAAATACAGATCGAGGTCACTCAGCTCTCCATTACTAAAATGACTGCTGGCATGTTTCTCCANATCAGATCTGAGAGGAAGGAGGTTGACTACTTCTGGGGCTTTTCATGGCACATAAGGATCCAGAATGGTTAATCTGGATCCCAATTAACTGTGGTTAGTGCTGGCCAACAGCAGTTAGTGCTGGCCAACAGCACTAACCACAGCATTTCATGAGCCATTTACTTCTGCTAACTAGACTGCTAGAAAAGGTCTTTCCTGATGTTCTTCTTCTTTCAAAGGCATGTTAATGTCTCACACATTCTTCACACCTTCTTCACCTTCTTAACTTCAGTGCTCAGTCATCATAGGCACAAATACAGATCGAGGTCACTCAGCTCTCCATTACTAAAATGACTGCTGGCATGTTTCTCCACATTCACACGCCATTTTCTAAACACTCAAATTATTTTTTTTTCCTCCTCCTCTAGCCTGTACCCATAAAACTTACGGGTGGTAACATTTCATACCAGCAGAAGTACTGCAATTCACCAAGTATTGTTATACTATTAAATATTCTGAAAAGTAGGTCAGTAGGTTTTGGAGAGTGATAGTGGGAATTTCTCATACCCTATTAATCTTGTACTCTGCAGTTTTCCTGGAAAGGGAGAAGAGGAGGACCTGGAACACGTCCCAGGTGGATCTTGCTCAATAGAAAGCTTCAGTAATATTGATGTTGCAATGACATTTCCTTTATCATGTGTACATCCTAAAAGATAGGAATCCTCACCACACCTTCTTGCTCCCCCACCAACATCTCTCCTCAGAAATGCTGATCTTGCTCTGCTCCTGTGCTTTCCTGGGGCTAGGAAGGAGCAATGCCAGCTGTAGAGAAGGAAAAAGGAAGCACAGACTTTGCCCACTCCCTTCCCATTGCTAAAGCAGAGAGACAGTATAGCAAAAATAGAATCATAGAATTGGAAGAGATCTTCAAGATCCTTAAGTCCAAATATAAACCCATCACCACCATGCCTGTTAAAGCATGTCCCTAGGTGCCTCATCTACTTATGTCTTGAAGACTGCCAGGGACGGTGACTCCACCGCTTCCTGGGCAGCCTGTTCCACTGCTTGACTACTCTTTCTGTGTAGAAATAGCATGAATCTCCTCTGGCACAACTTGAGGCCATTTTCTCTTGTCCTATCTATAGTTATTCTGGAGAAGAGACTGAACCCTGCATGGATTCACTACATGGGTGACAGTAATCGGTGTAGGACCGCAAAAGATAGGGCATTACAAAAGCTAATACCACAACAGCAGTAGCACCTAATAATGTTGCTATTATCTGGTATCCTGGGCCCTTAAAATTACAAAACAGTCCTGCTTTTATCATGAAAATGGTGGGGATTTGTATACTTATAAAAAACTTAAAGTGTTCTTAAGGTTTTATTCCAAACACAGAAATTAAAATTAGAACAGCAACTATCATAGTCATACCAAATTATAATCCCCAGCTCTAAAAAGTAGGATTTGTGATCTGACTCGATGACTTCAGGATTGTCATATGTTTCTTCTGTTTCCTGATTTTTATGAATAAAAATACAAAAGAATACCTATAAGATGTTGTTACCATTATCTCTACTTTTAGATGCTGAAAATCTTACTAAAGCAGGAATCTTTTGAAAAAAAATGGAAAATTCAGCTCATTAGGTTAAGGACTCTGCCATCTCGTCTCCAGTGAATTTTGACCTTTTTAATCTGAGTATGTTGAGTAATCAGAGGAAAAGAGCACAGAAGAAGCATTGTAGCTGCCAAAAAGTAATAGAGGGACTGATTAAAATAGCAAGTTCATCTCTATCAGCCTGAGTTTGTTGTGGCCTGACTTGGCTGAGGCGGTGTTAGGCTTACCTGGAAGAACTGGTTGACCATGATATAAAACAGGAAGCTCCAGACAGCTTTCCCCATCATCTCGGTCCCAAGTTAGCCATCGACGTGCAGGGAAGTAAAACTGATCTCCTGAGTAGACGTTCAGTAACTGCACCTAAAGCAGCACCAGGAATTACAATTTAAGTCACTGTAACCCCAGCTGGAGTAGTAGAGGACTTGTTGTCGGTGGGAACCTGCTGAAATCTGTGCAGGTAAAGTTCTGTGCTAACAGACAGGGTCATAGAATCATGGTTTTCGGGCATGCCTGTTCCCTGGATACAAAAATCTCCAATTTGACCCTTCACTTAATCATATTCAAATGTACAAGGTAGGGTAACTCAAGTAAAGGGCCGAAAAATAGGAACTATTGGCTTAGATACCATCCCGCAAAAAATAGCCATGTTGTTCAAGCTAATAGATCCATGTATACCTGCGCTAGATGGCATGGTTTACCAAACAGTAATGCTTGCAATGGCATTCTTTTAATCTGTTTTCTTATTACAACAAGTATTAAAGGAACGGGTTTTGATAGTTTAACACTGCTTATGGCATAAGTGCAATATAAAAGCAGTAACCACAGCACCAACATGTCAAAGGCATTTTTTTTCCATACCCAACTTGTAGTACACAGCAGCAAAGGGACTGTGTGGCACATACCAGCTGAAGAAGAGAAAGAGCCTTAGTTAACCTATAATTTGAAATTTTCCATAGTCAGCATTTCAAAAGCTGCTCTATATTTGAATAGTCCTTGATTTTGTTAATTTATGCTAGAAACTATGCTAGATTTTGGAACAACTGAGAGAAGCAAAGGCACTTCTACCCATAATTTCACTCCTGCTCTGAGCTTTATAGAATCTAAGTTCCTTAATTGGAATATTAAATAAATTCAAAATTAATGGAAACACTTTTATCTTTCTTTTTTTTTTACTGCTTATATACTAAACTTTAAAGAATGAGATTCATCTCATCTTAAAAACGTAGGATAACCTCAGACTATCAACATCTATTGGGAAATCATGAAAAGAGCTAGAAAATTAACACCTCTGTGGTCATTTGCAAGCCTAAAACCACTTCAGCTTTAGGACAGCCACAGATATGATACAAAATTTTAGGTTTTCTGAACAGCTTATTGCGTAGAGTGCATATAGTTTCTTTGAATCTCTCTGCAAAGTTTCAAACAAGAAATGACTAAACCCTGTTTGATGGATCACTGCCTAAAACTGTGGTTCAGGTTTGGATTGAGGATTGGTAGGGAGGAAAAATGAAATTTGTAAACCATTAATCAACTGGATACACTGAAGTGTTGAATCGCTTCTTTTAAAATCTTCCTATTTTCCTATTGACTTAAATTAAAATGTCCCAGTTGGGAAATGAGAACACACAAAAAAAGACCTTTTTATTTTTGCTTTTCTTTTTTTTGTCAGACACTTTTAATCTTTCAGTATGTGCTACATACAACCACACATTGCAGCTTCTGTTCACAAAAGCTGATGTACAACCAACACGCAAAGGTTCATTTGTTGAGTCAGATTTTATGATAATCAAAACTCCTAATACAAAGATTAAGCATAGCTGCTCTTCAGCTCAGATACACCTCAGAAGTAGCTGGTAACCTGTTCCTTTGCATCACAGGACAAAATTAAGAGTTGTTTTTCATCCTTTCATTGTGTGCCCACAAGCACATATGAAAAGAAATCAGAAGTAAAACATATTTTAAAGGGTATTCTGACTTCAGTATTCCCCACAGCAAAGCTGAGAAACAAATGCTTCAGCTTTCCTGTCTGGCAGCCCTCACCTGAACTGACACAGATATAATCCTGAGAATTCTAGCATGAAACCTCTCAGACACAGTAAATGACACAATATTTCAACATACGAATGCACTGACTAGAGGCATACACTCAAAGGATCCCAAACTTTAGCTAGGATTACCTAAACCATACATGAATGGTCTTATTACTGAGTTTTGGTCCTAAATAAAAACAGCAAGTTAAAGCATGAGATAGCCACAGAGCTCAAACACTCATTAGTGAATATTTAACTTCAGTGAGCACTTTCCATTAGGTATGAATTTACCCTGAAATATGAGTTGTGATAGTGAGTTGACCTGCAAATTCTAAAGCACTTCGTAAACTGCCATTTCCTAACAGAAGGATGAGAAACTCAGCTCTTTACAATTAAGTAAACTGCTCGGGCACGCAGGATATATCACTGACATGTATATAGTACATCACTGATATTAATGACAGAGCCAGGTCTTTCATTCCCATCCAGTAGCCTGCATACTACATTCCACGACTAAAGCTAGGAACAGAACTTGTTGATTCTCTTCACTTCAATATCTTTACTTTATTTGTATTGAGATAATTTTAAATGAGGGGAAAGGAATTTGTTACCAACTATTTTTTTCCCCTCAGAAACACAGAATTAGAAACATTTGGCATGTAGCTCTAGTGCTGTGTAGAAGGATCATCTGCCAGCCACAGATCCAAGAAGAAACTGGCTAGCCAGGGGTCATTTCCCCTCCGGATTTCAAGAAACTCTACGCACTCTCCAGCATACAAAGGCTCCAGAAGACCCAGACTACACCAGCCAGGTGAGTCAATCTTCCTTGCTACTCAGCCACGCTTTTTCAAAGAAAGAGAATGCACAGTTATAAATAAACTGCAAACAAACAAGGTAAGACAGATATCATCATAAGATGTCTCTAATTCCCTGCAAAATAATTCATCATATATAATACCTTAAACAAAGCAGCAATCGTATCATGAGGCTAACACGTTTGCTCCAAGGGCTTTTCTGACTCATATTATGGCTCCGTTGTCACAGCGACAGCTTTTGGAAAGATAAAGCATCTGCTCAGTGTTTTTACCTCATCACAGTGCCATGCTGGGAAGTTCCCTGCATTTGTGTGTCCTATGCGTATTTTATAGAGATCTCCTAGGTTTCCAGTATTGATCTGTAAAAGGAACACAATTGAGGAAACATAGCACATTCCTCACAAGAAAAAGACATGCAACAAAAATTCAATTGGCAACTGCCTTGTGACATTTTTTGTTTAAAGGAATATGCTGTATCAAATATTCTGACACATAAACCAGAGTTTCCAAAGAATTTTGCTCCAGACGATCATAAGAAGCTTGACCTCTTTAAAGAATCCTCTGGCAAACCTCTGGGCCTGTCAGCACACTTTAAATGACATAAGATGCTGCTGGAGCTGTTTTGTCCCCTGCTGAATACTGGTCTCCCTGGGAGATGAATGCAGACTATCGGCACCACTAAAAAAATATTGGACTGGCACCAGAATCTTGCTCTATTTAGCATCTGTACCACTGACTGATGCAGATCATTATCTCCCAAGCACCTCCCAAGTACCTCTCAGAGTTTTTCCCTGTCCTTCCAGGAAGATATGCCTTACAATTTTAGAAACAATTGTGTTCAACTTTGCTGTTTCCTTTTATAAACCATTTCAATTAAATCAACTTATAAAGCTGTATTTGAAAGATTAGCTCTTGGGCAGTCTGGACAAGTGTGTCCAGTACAGATAACAGCATGCTGAGGGAATAGCTTTGTATGAAGGTTATTCAAACCACTAGTTATGAACTTAATCACAGAAATAGAGAGCTTATCTTTGAGGCACTGGAAACACACCATGAGTGTCTCTCCTTGCTGTATCATTTTTTTTCTCTGATGTAGCCTGATATTGTTGTCCTTTATTCTGTCTTTCTACTGAATTCATTCTCCATTTCTGTTTACACAGTGAAGAGGGGAATGAACCAAACTCCCTGCACTGTGAACTTCTCTGAACTTACTGTTAGTAAAGAGACAGAACAGTTAGGACAGATCAGAATTAACCTAGATTTTGCTGAGAGCATAAGCAGAGCAGACATTCCTTAAACTTCACAGTCTTCAGTGCTATGGATACTCACCTAAGAGGCAAATCCTAGATTCCAAACCAGGGACAGTCTCCATATTTGGCACTTAAAAATCATCGGAGGTAAAATGAATAGCAGCCAGAGGAGCAGGAAATATAAGATTCAAAGGAGCAAGTAGAATAGGTAATCATGTTCTTGACTGATAAAAACACGCTCTGCATGAGACATGTTGGTTTGATCTGTTATTTTGATATTTCAGATGGAGAATGGCACACTGTCAGGGGTGGCCCATTCTCCTGAGAGAGGCTGAAGAGAGCTAAGATCAAGATTTCCTTCAAGCCTATTGTAAGACAGGTGAGCACTTCAACAGTGGCAGCATCAGGTGCCTTCGCTCAAAGAGGACTTGCTATCCCGCAAACTATTTCACGGGAGCAGCTGTTATGTGTCCCTGAGGCAGGCACCTGCTAGATACCCACTGACTATTCCACACAGACACTGAAGTTATGTAGGGGTCTCTTGATAAGAGACCTATTTGGGCTACCTTAAATCATCATAGCACAAGAATGATGTGCTTGCTTCTGTAATTTGCAGACACAGCAGCTTCAGATAGGTATACACCGTATTTATTGCAGGTATAAAAACAGACATTACTTTAAAATGGCAACAGGGACTTAACATTTAATATTTGCTCCATACCCTAATTATTCACTTTACCATCTAATTTTTAATACTGTTGCTCCATTTCAAATTTAAAAACAGGAACAAGTATTTTTCTACTTTTTGACAATTTAATTGGTATTCAGTAAGGTGACTGATCATTCTTAAGCAAACAAGCAATATGTTGGATCAAACTGGCTTTTGGATAGGAGGATGGGATAAAGGATACTAAATTTAGCTCCACATTTAAGTCCTGCTTCTTATTTCCAGATATGTACACATAAAAACTCATTGTCTTTATATCAGAGAGCTTTTGAAATGTGATACAATCTGACAGAATACAGACAGGCAATACACTGAATATATATTACTTACTGTGAAGATGTCTTCATTGCCTCTCTGAAATAATTTCCCTTCCTCTCCATCAAGAAAAATAGGCCCTGAACTGCTGCGATCCCCATACAATATAATATAAACCTGTGAGCTCGTTCCTGCAGATGGGATATCACTGGTGAGGACTGACACCTTCCATTTCCCAACTACCAAAAGATAAAAAGATTCATTGAATTACTTAAACGTAAGACTCCGAAGCAAAATGCATTTTCAGTAAGCAGAATTCTAAGTAATATAATGTCAATGAGTACAAAAATACTTATTTCATAAAATACAGAAGGTAAATACTAAAATTGGCATGCAAAATTCAGGAAGTGTCAAGCTGTGTTCATTTTTTTTTACTATACATGTATGCCTACTCGATACATAAATTACAGGTCACTGATTACTTTTCAAACACTATTTGAAATATTGTCCCAAACTGCATGAAATAGGACTTTCTGTTTCAAAATGTATCAACTTTGCACAATACTATACTATGTGATAACACCCAGGTCGGCTTCAAACCAGTTAGAACTATAATGGCAAATGATATAATCACATCAAACATCAGGGTCTCCTAACGTTAACTAGCTCTGATGAATTAAAAAAAAAAAAAAAAAAGCACGAACAGCTCCACACAACACAAACACAGCTCTGAATCGGATCTCTGCAATGTTATGCCGAGCTATGCAGATGTAAGAGCTCATTTGGGATCCGCTTACATTTTACCAACATGTGCTTGCGTTGGACAGCATCATAATCTGAGATATCAATGAATATCCTCCAGTAAGTGTCTTTTTCCACTTAAAACAATTCCATAATTATAAAGAACAAACACATGGATCACATGCATTTAGGTTTTGGTTTAGTATAAACCAAATATTTGACTGAATCTCTACATCCTGAAGTTTAGAGAAATGGTATTACTGATAGCTGATCACAGTGGCCTTTTAATAGAGATAATATGAAGAAATATTAAGAAAACATCCCTTCTCCCCACCATGTATCCAGTCAGCTGATACCCATCTCAGGTAGTATAGACATGGGGGTCTCCCAGGCTTGCTAAGACTGTTTTGCATCACTGATTAGTAACACCTGTGTTACAAGAAAACTTCCTTTAAAAAAAACACAGCAACAGCTTTACCAGCAACAAAAGCTCCCTATTATCTAATCTTTTATCGTTTTACCGAGAATAATGATTTTCCCTTCCCTCACCATAAATTTGATCCAATCTGCCCTAACTAAAATTCTGAAAAGTAATACGGTAATGCTATGAGGAGTCCTGTGTTTACTGACTACTTGAGATGTTTAAATTAGATCTAAGTGTCTTCTTAAGACTCAGGTAATAAATTATCATACAGTTCTATTGTAGGATTTGGCAAAAAGATTTTAAAAGTCACTTTTAGTATTTTCAGGGAGAGCTGAAGCATTTCTTGAAGGAGTTAATGGATTGATCACAATGTGTTAACAGAATCATGCTGCATCAGAATATTATTTGGGAAGCAATGAGACAAATAATTTGAGGAATTTGCACTTAGTTGACAGTGACATTCTGGAAGGAATGAGGTAGGACAGTATTTTTGTCTATATTTAGCCTCACCCAAAGGAAAAGATGTTTAAGAAAGTAAAAGATTAGGCTGACCTAGACTGAGTGTATGTCAATATTTTTGTATCTTTGAAATAACTGAATTGAAAATGTAAGTACTTCACACCACTTAATAACTATTAACATTGCTTTTAATAAATAGGAAAAAAATAAGGCTTTGTTGTTTTAGTGTTATATGATCTTAAACCACTAGTGAAACTTCATAGTAGAATCCAGGAGTCCTATTTGCAGTTGAGCTCTTGCTATACTTATTCAGGAAATTTTCACTTTTGTGTGACCATTATGTTAAGCTTGTAAAAAACACATATATTGGGAACTGCAGTGGTGCAGAATCAGTAGTTATTAGCATAGATATTATCTATCATCTCCCATATTTTGAGGAGAGAGACAGAAAGGCATTAACATGATGTTTGGCTCATCTTTGAGGACAGAACCCAAGACCTTGAAATGTAAATGAACCATTTTTACTTCAGCTATCAAATAAGATTTCTGAGCCTGAAAATTTGAGTGATATGGATCTTTCCGGTGTCCGATCTGTTGCTGACATGTACACAGGCACTAATCATGTCAGCTGCATTTCTAAAAAATCCTGTAAGAGACACTTATAAAAGACTATATAAAACAGTGATTGCATTACTAGATCTTTTGATTTCTTCTCTGCCTGAATTCTTATGAAATCCCTGCTACCTGCAAAAGATAGTGACATCACTGAAAATCAAAGCAGATTTGTGGAGTGTGTTATCAGCTGGGGTCTGTGACACACAGATCTAATCTCAGCATCTTGAGCAGTCAAAAAAGAAACGTTATCTAAATTCCCAGATTCTATGATTAAGCAAATCGATTAAGCACTGGATAAACGGTGAATATACCAAATACACCACACAGTGTTTGCAAAACACAGAGGTTCCAATAACGTTGGAGCTGGCTACAGATTCTTCAGTGTACTGTAACAATACTGCTGGAGTAGCACCTGCAGCAGTTCAGGTTTACCATACAGAGAAGTCTGTCAGTTGTCAGCATTCGTAAGTAATCTGTTTTCTTTCCCACCTTTCTCTTATTTCAAAAAGTACTTCACTAGTCATTTTTTCCCACCTTTTTTTTTTAACCTTATTTATTCCACAGCCCTATTCTGAGATTTTCTTGGTTGGAAAATGCCTGGACATCCATGACCTAAGCAGAAAGTATTAGAATTTTAAGACACAAGCACAATCTGAGAGAAGTTACATGGTTTAAGAGCTGTCATCTAAAATATTTCATTATTAGCAGAAATTTGGAGTATAATACACTACTCAGTTTTAAAGAAATACTCTTGAGTGTCAGCAGTTTCCTGGAATATGCTGTGAATGCGCATACTAGCTCTACTGCCAAGACATCCTAAGTTATTATATTGTCATTGTTAAATAATATAATAAGCTGCCAAACAGACTTTTATCAAGAGACTAAGCTTCATATTTACAAGAACTGTAATAGTCTGAATTTGTTAAACTGAAAGAATAGAGAATAAGTAATAACTGTCCATCTTAGTAATGATGAAGAAGGGATGGCTCAGGGACTGGAGTGCAAAAAGATACAAAGATGCCAAAGAAAGGATTGTTGCCAAACAAACAAACAAACACAAACAACAACAAAAATCCACAGGAATGCACAGCTTACTGGAAGCAAATTTCCAATATTTGAGGATCCTGAAGGGAGAGGTACATTCACAACCTGCTCTTTATATTAAAATGAATATTACTACTAAAGTTGTCACTTAAGTAAACCAAGGGTTCTGCCAAGAGCACAGGGAAGATGTTCAAAGAAAAGTAAGTAAAATTCTTTAGGTCTTAAAATAAAAAGTCAAGGCAAAAATGAAGATTATCTGATGGCTCACAGACTAATGACATGAAAACAGATTAGAGATATTGGAATGCCCTCATGAAAAAAATAATTCTTGACAGAAAGACTGTGGATATGCTGTAATGGCTGACATAAATGGTAAAAAGTATTTAAAATAAGAAATGAGGAAGAAGTTTCTTGTGACTAGTACAGTTCCACAAGCACTTTTCATGCACAGAAAACCGAAAACATAGAATTATAGAATCATTAAGGTTGGAAGGGACCTCTAGAGGTCATCTAGTCCAACCCCCCTGCACACGCAGGGTCACCTAGAGCACGTGGCACAGGACTGCATCCAAGCAGGTTTTGAAGATCTCTAGTGAAGGAGACTCCACAACCTCTCTGGGCAGCCTGTTCCAGGGCTCTGTCACCCTCACTGTCGGGAAATTTTTCCATAAGTTCCTCATGAAAATGAAATTATTAAAAATGGAAATCATCATGTTGAATCAGAGGAAATGCTTTAACTTTGCATGAATACAGTGATAAATGGGGATACAATAATAAATAACACAGGATGATGAACAATAAAATGAAAGAAAGCTGTAAAATTGATGAGGGCAATAATCTAGACATGCAATTAATGAAAGGATGGTACCTAACTTATTTGAGAAAATTAGATGATTTTCCTAAATAACAAGTGAAATCTTGCATATTAATGCAATGAAATAGCCACCAATAGGTGTACTAAAATAAATAAACTATAATTACTGGTGTAAAACATAAATCTGCATTTTATGTAACTAGTCAGGAAAGCTAGTAAATTTTATCAGTAAGTATACACGAGCAGCCTGGATGAAATAGAATCTGTTTGAGTCAAACTTATTTTGGAATAAGATAGCTGAAAGGAATAAGTGAAAGTCAGTACCATGAAGTTTACCATTATGTGAGGATGTAACTTACTTACTTATAGAGATTGGAGAAAAAATCTACTAATAAAGGTAGAAAGCAGTTTCCTACTTGCCACAGTCAGTAGATTTCTTTCTGAAATAATCACTGGAGGGGATTGTATTTTAGGATTAGATTTAATGTAGTAAAGTAGTGAAGATATACTTTAAAAAGAGAAAATGTTCAAAATATCCTTGGAATAACCAATCATAAAATGATTCAGTTAAGCTAAAAAGTAGGACATGGAAAAGCATCTTATGCTAAACCTTTGATTTAAAAACAGCTAATTTTCAAATAGTTAAAGGAAAAGCTTAATGAAGTCTTTTGAACTGAAAAAGCAAGATCTAATGAAGAAAATAAAACAAAAAATAAAATGTTATTTAAACATATACATTAAAGAAGGATAAGCATAAAAGTACAATGCACACTGAATATGAGAAGACTAATAATGCTGTTATGATAAAATAAAGTTACTTGGCCTCGGTTTTTCAATGAAAATAGTGACACACAGTGTTTGGAAAATGTCAGGATGGGAAAATTAAAATTGAAAATTAAAAATGGGTAGAAAGATGCAAATAAATGTCCATGTATTTTACTCCAAAACAATAGTATGCAAAGTTTTTGAATATTTTTGAGCGAAGGGACACTTTTCTCCAGTTATATACAGGTAAACAGAAAAAAAAAAAACAGACTCAATTTCCCAAAAATGTGCAACACGAGGTATCTGAACTGGCCTTGTTCAAGTACCTGATGTCCTTCATTAAAATAATTCATCTTTGTAGGCAGGGAAAGTACACCAGTTCTACTCTATTTGAACCTAATTTGAGAAATTAATAACTAAAATGGAGGAGGTGGTTAGTCTAAAAGCTGTAGAGTGACAAAATATCTAGATGGAAAATTATAAGTTTGTTTTGAAATGAGAGGCATTAACTTATAGGAGTAATATAGTATGTTCCTCAGGTATCGGTATTAGGATTGATCTGGATTTCATATTTTACTTATGTACTGCAGAAAGTATAAAATTTCTCTAATATAGCTGCTAAGAATTATCAAAGCAAAAAAGGATCATAAAATCCAGAGTAATAGAAAAGAGACAATATAAAGTAAAATGAAAGTAAAATTTTAATTTAAATATGTTAAAAAATAGTATAAAAATAATGCTATGAGCAAGTAATTTATCAATTTGCTCAGTATCCGTACAATAAACTTCCAATTAAGGACTTTTGGAGGTGTGGATAAACTAAAAAGTCAACCGGGTGCTGTGAAACCATGCAGACTGTTGAGTTATATGTAAGTGTTAGTTTGCTTATCAGTTTTCAAAATAATGCTAACATTCATTCTTTATTTAAGACCTAGAAGCCTAGTACACAGAATGCTCTATGGCATCTAGTTGAATTTTGCTACTAATTTCAACTTTCCTTTTCAAACCTATGTTTTTTTTCTGAACTGCCATGTAAGCAGATGAAATAAATACCATTGAGTCTATTCATTTGGAGCATTCTTTAAACACCACTGAAGGACAATGAAGGACGTGGAGATTGGTGAAAGAATATCAGAAACAAGGCCAGTATAATCTGATAATGGTATGGTTGCTGCATAATATATTAGCACAATTTCACAATGTTGTTTTAGGGTTGTAATGGTAGTTTATTACATAGAATATAACACTGTTTCAAACAAGAGAAACTTATGAGGACATGTAGCTGCCATTGTGAATTCTTAAGGAGAATTGAAGAATTCCAGGTTTCCTAGTGGTAGTGCAAAGCCGCTTTGCTCCAGGTCCCACTTCTGCTTCCTTCAGTATGCCTCGGTTTCTTCAGGGAGGCAATCAAGACACATAGGTCACAGCAGAGTTGTGATGGGCCCTGATTAAGCCCCTAGTCTGCATTACTGAAGCACCACAATCTAAGGTTTCTCACAGCAGGGACACGCCGTTTACTCCAGACATGGCCTCCCAGAAGACAGAATGACCAAATCCTCGCACTCTAACTGATGTAGCCACAAAAACAAAATATGCATGCTAATCTCTATACACATTAAATAATTTCCATTTTTAGATTTAAAGTAATTTACTTAGAATTGTAAGCTGTATACTATGTACACTACACATGGAGGATACGAAAAGATGCTGTAGACAGGTATCCAAAATAATTCTAACAGTAGATCAAAAGGTCCTGAAACATAATTAATAATAATACANGACAGAATGGCCAAATCCTCGCACTCTAACTGAATAACAGCACCTTACCTCTTCAGAGGCATCTCTGACTCTGACAGTGAAGTAAGGTAGTGTTTGGTGTTAGAGATTAAAATGTAGCCACAAAAACAAAATATGCATGCTAATCTCTATACACATTAAATAATTTCCATTTTTAGATTTAAAGTAATTTACTTAGAATTGTAAGCTGTATACTATGTACACTACACATGGAGGATACGAAAAGATGCTGTAGACAGGTATCCAAAATAATTCTAACAGTAGATCAAAAGGTCCTGAAACATAATTAATAATAATACAACATATTTACAAAAAAAATAAATAAAAAGGAACATGGATTCTCTTTATATAAAACCTCAACAGAGGTTGAAAAGAACACACAGAGTTAAAACACATGGTATATGCAAAATATGTAAAAAGGTTTTTAGGAGTAAGCTGTGCTGCCTCAGAAGGGAATATGGCAAGGACAGTCAAGAAGTCGACGGACACAGTCTCCCTCCTCAGCTGCTGTTGAATACTAGGCATAACAAACATGCTCCATTTGTAGTATCCTCTGGGTGAAAGAGGCAATCTCATTTGCGTATGGATGACCTACATGTAGCCTGAAAGATTAATTTACTCATTCTGAATTTGGTCTTAAAAAACTGAAGTAGCTGGTTGATAATGTTAATCTATATAAAATTAACAGGACTACTGTTTGGTGCTTTTCATTATAGTACAGCACTTGCATAGTATTTTCTACTTCTCATTTCAAATTAACCATCTCAGCTGATTATTTTCGGACAAAACCATTATACTGAAAGATAATTCTCAAGTTTGTTCTCAAATGTCATAAAATACAGGAACTTAGATAGATATTTCAAACTTCCAATCCTTAGTTGAACAAGTAGCAATTGTTTCTCTATGAAAAAGATGTTTGAAATATTACTGAGTATATTTAAGCAGACAACATTTCTGAGGAATTTTTTTTTTTTAACAAGAAAAAAACATTAGGAGAAGAGCTTTTATCCTGCACTCGTTCCTGCAAATGTTCTGAGTAATTATCTGATTTTTAGTGGTCACATAATATTGTAATTAGTATTTATTCAGGCTTAAGCTGTCTTCACTTTGGGAGTCTGCTTGGCATGGGCATTCAGGAATTTATTTTATAATTAATTATTTTCTGAAAATGTTCTTATCCACGTAATGTTACAGAGCTCTCAAGATTCGTATTACACATCTTTCTTTTCTTTGCTGTTTCCATTGTCCGTGGTATAGAAGGAAATACCTTCTTCATCTTCTCCTGTAGAAAAGGCATTTTCATTTTTTGTAATTTCAGAGGCATTATGTTCAATGCTACTTAAAGAAATTTCACACTTCAAGAATATTTCAGAATGGCAGATTTCTGATCGATCTGTCAACAAAGGAGACAATTTTTCTTCAACAATATGAATTAGAATTACTCTTAAGCTTTGGCATATTTGGGGGTTTATATTTGGTATCTCACTATTTGTGCCTACTGCTACACCACTGACTTTATGTTTGCATACATTATTATGACAACTGTGGATCTTCACAGGATTTACCTTCATATCCTCTATGACACAGAACTTCCCGGAATTGCTTCTCCCTTTCAGGGTTGAAGATTTTAGAACCTCAAGGTTACTAATAAAATCTAATGTGTTATTAGCATAAAATCTATTAAAAATATTATTGGCAATCTTACTGATGCAGTTATTCTTCATAGTCACATAATTATTTTCATCTTTTATTAAATCTTTGCCTAACCATGGTAAATGTTGACCCTTCTTGGCCAATGAATAGAGACCTAGCTGGTTCTCAAGGTCAGATGCTTTTTGGTAGGCATATCCTCTCTGTTCCTCATTAACTGGTGTTACTATGGCCATCAATATTGGACAATGTTGGCCGCATATAGCATGGAGTTTATCTAAAGAATCTTCTTCCCGAAGAGCGCTTCTGTTAGCATTACTGACATTATTTGGCTGAGACTGTATGGGTTCGTCATTTAAAGGTTGTTTTAATGGATGCACCTTGTTATCAGGCAATCTAAACTCTACAGGTGTTAAGGGTGTAACACTGGTATTAGCTCCTGTGGAAACACATTTAGAAGTAGAACATTCCACTGCTGATGGGTTGATTTTTTCTTTGTTTCCCATAGGAAGAGAGCTGGTTTTACAGTTGAGGCCAGGTTTGCTTTTTGTACTCAAGTCATCCAGAAAAGGGTCTGAATCACTATTATGAGGCATATTGAAGTAGTTACAAACATTTTCTGAGGGTTTAACCATATCTTCAAGTTCTGAAGAAGAAATTTCTTTGAGGACTGGATATTGAGTCAAATTGCCAAAGTGTGAATATGGAACATCTTCGCTATTGGTATCCAACATTGTGTCTGTTGATGTTGAATCCAAATTACCATACATTCCAATCCTTTCAGGTGGTGATTGTCTGATCAAATGATTTTCTTTAAGTAGCCATTTGCCTTTATCAATCAATATTCCTTCATCTTCATTACCATGTATACTAGGTTGACAACATTGCCCTGGAGGTTCCCCTGAACAGTCATTAGTATAAGTTGTCTCTTCTCCATAAAGAGCAGGTTGTGGTCCTGATAAAGAAATATTTTCTCTTTTCCACGTAATGTCATCCTTGTTTATGTTTTCTGAAAATTCTTCTGATGGCAGTGGAAGTGACAATTTCTCTGCGGAATAAGACCTAGGTTCTTCAAAAAAAGAAACTTTTTTTTCCACTGCTGTAGGGTGGAATTCCTCAGTATCCTTTTGAAATACTTTAGACATGTAAGGAACTCCAGTGTGAAAATTAGGTTTAAATGAAGCTTCTGCCTTACCATAAAGTCTTTCAATGGTCCTTTTTACATAACCAGTGTTATAATGTTTTTCAAGTATTGCTTCCTCCCCACTTTCATTGGTCAAATCACTGGATGCTCTAAAGTTACAATCACTCTCTTCACTGTCGGGTCTGTAATCTGACCAGTCTGATGTAGCAGGACTTTTTAAGCATTTTTGTAATCGAGAAATATCAGAACATATTCTATTCTCCAGCTCTTCCACTTGTAATTTTTGTTCTCCTTCACTCATATCACATTCTGTAATTTGCTTCGATTCATAACAAAAAGATAATGGAGAAGGTGTAGATAACCTCTCAGAGGTTTCTTCATGAGTTTCTGTGTCTTTCCTTCCTTCCTGAACAGAATCATCCTCATAATCATATTCTGTAGAGTGGGCAGAACCTTGATTAAGTTGGTTATTTGGCTTTTCATCATTACCTGCTGATTTTGGGGCAACTTTCTCATCTTTGCTTTTATAGTTAGTAACATGTGTGATATCTTTTTCTCCTACTACCTCAGAAGTAAACTGATCTAAATTACAGATTTTGTCATTAGAAGTTATCCCAGGAACAGTCGACTTAGGCTCTACTGAAGTTCCTGGTACTTCATTACTAAGCAACGCATCAGTATCTTGAAAATGCTGCAATGAGCTATCAACCATTTCATCATTTCTTCCATGTGGCTTTACATATGATTGAAGGCTACAATTATCTGAATTAGTATTGGTATATTTTCCATTTAGCAGTGTTTTGGAAGCACTGCAATCATTTAGTTCTGAAGTCTTCGTTGCTATATAAAGTTCCTTCTGTATATCAGAACAGCTTTCTAATTCACCAGCATTTTCTTGAGCTTCTTCATAATTTATAGTGTCCTTTGGAAAGCAAGATTGATCTGAGTTTTCATTTTCTTGCAAATGTATATTATTGTGATTTTCAGATATGGGCATATTTTCATGGCAATATGTAGAGTTCTGTTCTTTTAGTTCTCTTCCAGACTGTAGTAACTTATTTTCTGTTGACTGTTCAAAATGTGAGATAGCAGTCTTAAGTTCATCAATTTTTTCTATGATTGTAGTTTGTTTCAGAAATGGCAACTGGGTAAATATTTCTGAACAGCTACAGATACTTTTTTGCATATCATCTTTGGTTGTGCCAGTCAAACTCTCTCTCAGATTCAGTACAAGCAGCCAAGCTAGAAGGAGATTGGAGGAAGAGCCAAAAGTTGAAGGAGAGAGATCTGAAAGGTTGCATGCTTTTCCTATACAACCACTATGTTCTTTTTGGAGACCAAGCAAAATGGATTGAAATTCATCCAGCAACATGCTGGACACGCAGTTAGTCTGAACATCAGTTCCCATTTTCTCATTGACAACTGGGGAATCAACTTGAACAGCAACTTCAGAACTTTTTCTTTCACAGAGATTAGTATCCTGAATATCAGCTTCTGATTTCTCTCTATCCTTGTCATGTGTTTCATGAAACATCTGTAGTTTAGTGCCATGATGGAAATCTGACTGTAATAAATACTTGGCTTCTTCTATTACAGCTGTATTAGCGTTAATCAAAGAGTCAGTTTGTCTTCCACATGAATGTTTTGCTGATTCTTCAAAATCTTCTAATTCACAAACAGGCTTTAATGTTTTTTTGGTTAGATTATGTTCAATCTGGGTATTTTTTCTTGTTACATGAACTTTATCTGTAATGTATTTAGTTTCTTTGTTGATAAAAGCATTAATATTTTCTTCAGAAAAGGGACAAACTTTGCTATTATCTACATTTCCTTCTTTTTTGCTTATAGGGGGTAAGACAGAATTTGGTGACAAGTTCTTCAGCCAAGTTTGAACATAGTTTTCAAGGGAATGCTCAGCAACCTGATCTTGAAAATCCTCCTGTTTTAGAGGCTCTAGTGTAAGGGCTCTGTCTGACATACTTGTCTTACTTGATGTTTTACTTAGATTCTTCTTAATTCTCTTTTGCTTTTTCTCTTTTGATGACATTTTTTCCAAACTATTATTATCCCTTTCTTTTTCTAAATTATGATCCTTTGATACTTCTGACAATGGCTTGGATATTGTTGTTGAATTAGGTATCTGTTCAAAAGAATTTGTTGTGAGATGTCTGCCTTCTTTTTCAATATTCACCTTATCTTGACCCTGTTCAGTTTTGTTTTTTGAATCGACTATCATTAGGCTATCTTCTTGCTTTGCAGACAAAGCCAAGCTATTTTTTTTGCCTGACTTGGATTTTATTTTGGTCAGCTGCCTATTTGCTCTGATTTTCCTATTAGACAATCTATATTCTTGGTTTTCTACTGAAGACTGGTGACAAAACTCATCTTCAGGACTTATGCTTTTGTCTGAATTAACAGATCTATCAGGAGTTTTGAGAAAATATTCCATTCCTTTTTCCTGAGGCATTTCAGAATAATTATCTGTAATCTGTTTTGTGGAATTCTGTGTAGTTTCACTTGTGATATATATTCCCTGACTTCTAATTATCCCTAAGATTTCTTTATCTTTTTCATTTTCATGTATATCTCGTTCTGGCAAGTTAGACAATGATTTTGGCTTTTTCTTTTTCGTGAGGGAAGTTGCAGGCTGGCTTTTATCAGTGGATGTTACCATAACAGTTTCAGTCCTGGCACTCTTTTGATTGTCACTTTCAGTAACACTAGGAAAGAATCCAGTTGTTGGATCTATTTCTTCAATGGTAGCTTTATTGCATGCAGGTATCATATTTGTCTGACTATGTCTGGAACAGGGTGAATGAACTGAATCTTGAGAAAAACATAATAAATCAGAAGTTTCACATTTTCTTTCTTCATTTTTTGACTGAATTAATTCTGAATAGCTAATAAAAGAACTCAGTGATCTTTTTATTTGTTTAAGATCACACAGCTCCTGAATATTGTCTGCAGAAATTGGCCTAGTTCCCTGGTAAATTTTCGATGATGGCCTAAAACCACTGATGTTAGCTTTGCAGGCTGATACTAAGCCTGTTGATACCTGTTCAACAACAGATTTCTCTAATATTTTATGTAACGATTCATCTTCATCAGGCAAATCTAATTTCTTCATAGTTGAGGTTTCTATTAAATCATGACTTTTGTGCCTTACTTTAAAAAGCATTTCTTCTTTCTTCCTACTCTCTGAAGAAAGTTTTAACAAATCATTGTCACTCATTTCACTAATACTTGATTTTTTGCTGCTTGAACGAGCAACCATACAATACTCAGATTTGCTTTCACCATCCTGTATTTCTTCACTGTAGGAAAACTGTCCAACTGTCTTCTCCTGAACCTCCTTCTCAGATACCAAGGTGACACTTTCAACTACTGCTTTCTTTTGTCTAACACGTCTTGGCCCAGGGGTGGGAGGCCTATAAAAACGAGGTCTTGTTTTATTCTCAGATACATTACTAACATCTAGGTCTGCAGAAGTGTTTCTCTGACAGGTACTATAATCAGCAGTTTTTAAATCAGACTGTGATTCTTTGTCTGACGCTTCTGCATTGAACTGCTGCAGCGAGACTCCCACTTCATTACTGGAGCTCTCCAAAAGTGGACCCTCTTTTGCTTTTATACATGCTGATGTATTTACATCAGATAAACATTCTTCTGCGCCTGTTGCAGAATTGCCAATATTAATATTTTTGCCATCAGAAAGGCCAGCACGGCTGACAGTTGTTGTCCATTTTATAGTTTCTTCCTCTTTGATTTTGAATCGAACTTTCATTTCTACTGTCATGCTGCCATCTTGATTAAGATGAACAGATTTCTCAATGTCATCTTCATACTGTGCCACAGATAAATCTTCATCAGTAAGTGACTGATTTCCTACTACACTTTTATAATTCTCAAGAGCATAGGAAGAATCTGAGTTGTTATCATTTGTGGTATTATCATTACTGGATCCTTTATCAGAAGAAACTGAGAATATCTGAGACCTTGAGCTAGAGGCCATTTCAGCTCTCACTACCAATAAAAACATTGAAAAAGCACAAATTCATTCAGCAGAGGAAAAACAATGCAGACAAATATCATGCATAAGGATCCAGATGGTGATACAGCAGACAGGCAGCAAAGGAAGAGAAAAGAAGAAAAAAGAAAAATTAGTATAACAGAACCTAGTAAAGTTTTTTTTCAGAGTATTAGAATAAAAAGAACAGTATATCTAATTTTTCTATTCATTTTAAGAAATTGTTTAAGAGTAATATATAACCATATTTTCATTAAGTATCACAATTGAACTAGAGTTCCATTTCATTTTACTTTGCAATAGACCCTTTCTAATTCAGAGCTATGGTCTGATCTAATGCTCCAAAGCCCCCCAAAATGCTAAATGCTCCAATTTGACACTTAGTTAGGAGCTGAGGTTGCCTTGAACCTGCCAAGAGGTGCATAGGCCCTTGTTTGTTTGGGAGTAAAGTCTTTAAGTTTGAAAACATTACATCTTCTTTATGCCTTAATAATCACTAATGAATCAATGCCTATTTGTACTGACAGTCAGCGCTAAGAGTGTGTCAGGCAAGGTGAAAATAAATCTCTCTGAACTTAGTCCGATAACCTTCTGCATGTGAGTAATCGTTACTATGAATAGAGTCACTGTCTATTGATATATGGGATAGTAGATGCAGGTCTATGTACTGAATTTCTAATGAAATTATCCTTGAAGCACTTGAATTTCTTATAAAATTTAAATCATGAAATTTTGAGATATATTTTATGCAACCATACTCTAGAGGATGGCCCAAAACTCACTGAAGCCAATGAGAATACTTCCACTCACCTAACCGAGTTTTGGGGGACGGTCCATTGTATGTTTTCATACATATTAAATTCTCCGAAAATATGCATTAATTATTTTGCAACAGTTTTGACTCTTAAAAAAAATTCTCATCTCTATCTATCAGTTGTCAGTGAAAATGTGAGAGATAAAAGAACATGAGGTAAGAGAATAAAATTTTGCTTTCTTCTTAGAAGCATTGCATCTCTAAGTTAAACAGTGTATAGACAGAGAAATTATCCACAAGTGCTACTGGTACATAAATATCATCATTTTATATAAAAGTTTGGAATATGGAAAGGTATTTCATCTCATTTGATATTAACTACATTATTTGAAGTTAAGCAATGCTCAAGTATGTGCATAAGGTTTCATGTCAAGATTTTCATGACTAACGTATTAACACGAGGAGTGCCTTGCCTGTCTTCCATGCATATGCTTTTCCATAAACTGAACCAGACATAAAAGTTTGAACTAACTCCTCCAGCAGACACCAGATCTTTCATTTCCCAAAATAACTATGTCACTTTATCTTCAAGAAATGTAGCTGGAATAAAGTCCCTGAAATTTGATAATTCAGGATTTCACATCATCTATAAGGTCTTTTATGCTGGATACTATGAATTTCTCCAATTAGGAAAACAGTATTTTCAGTCTTTTTTTCCCCCATCTTACAGTAATTGTTGTTCGCTAACAATTCGATGAAGTTACTTGTCAGAATCTTAGCTATTCACATTTTTTTTTCTTATTTTAAGCCTGGATCTCTGACAACGCAAAATCTGGATGGGATTTCTATTTCTGTAGAATTTTCATCGAAGTGTCCCTATGTATTCTCTCTTCATACGATAGCTATATTCTGCAAATGGCCAGCAAAAAGGCAAAGAACAAGAAGGATGACAAAAGCTAAAATGAATAGTTTGATGGGAACGAAATAAACCAAGAAAGATATGAAAGAAACTCCTTCAAGTGGATGGAAGCTTTTGTCTTGCATAGCAGTGGGCTCCATGACACAGAAATGATTTTCACAGAATGTCTCAGTATGGAAATAGTTATAGCGTTGCGTGGATTCATCAGTACAGCATGCAGTCATATCAAGAGCATGTGGTACCTTTGTACAAAGCAAGCTTCCCCTCGGACAGTACCTCTGCCCTACAGATTACCCTAATTTCAGGAGGTCCTACATTACCTAAAGCTCTAGCTCTGCTCTTGCAGCATTTTGCTCTCCTCAACCTCTGTCTTGCTTTGTCTCCAACAGCTATTCATACTCCTGATCTTCCACTGACCAATTTCCATTCTCACTGACCCTTGTCAGTTCCATGAGTAGTCATAGGAAAAGGGCATATTTTCATCTTTCCCAAACATATCTGAAAAGCATACATCATAGCCATGAGGTTATAATAAAGAATAATGCTCTTTTTAGACAAGAGTGGATCAAAAACGTGGTAACTTTGGGAAGATGAAGGTTGTAATGGTTTTCCTGTTTATGTGGAGCAATTATGGGAAAAAAATGATAAAAATGAAAAAAAATGAAAGGCATGATAACAACATTTCAAACTTCCATTTGTTAAAGTAAGATCTGAACTCTAGACAGAAGATTTTAAACTCAGACAGTTAGGAGCTACATTATTCTCCAAAGTAAGCTGTGGTTTCTCTTTTGCCACTCCTGTAACAAACACTGATGCAGAAAAATTAATAACAATCACAATCAATAAATAAAATATATTTAAAGATTTGCACCCATATACTAAATAAGTCAGTTTGAAGAAAATATGCATTTCATCTGAGAACTCAGCTTAAACTTTAAAAAGAAAATTGATACTTTGATCTTTCATATGTCAATAGAGAAGTCTGAGCAAAAATAAACAGTTTCAACTGGCCTTTTTGAATATCCTTGATTCTAGTAAGATTGTCATGGTTTATGTCTTATGCTGAGAGAGATAAAACAATTAATAAAATACAAATTAATTCAAGGAACTTACTACTTTCATTCTCCAGCTTGGCATTTGCTTTTGGGTACACACGATTTGCAATTCCAAGCAATTTAGCAGACCGTGAATACCCAAGAGGATCATAATTGCTTGGTTTAAAGGGCTCTCTCCCTGCTGCGACTACAGCTCCAGAGCACAATATCAGGGCCTGAAGATTAGGAACCTGGAAAAGAAAGTAACATTAAATTCTCTGCCTTAGTAACTGCAAGTAATAATGTAAGAGATTTATCCCTTTCATGCTTTAATATCTTTACTTGTTAGTCTCTACAGTAGTTTGCAGCAGGCTATTAAATATGTATCACAGAGCAGAATTAATTTTTCAGTTCCTGTAAGGCAATTCCTATCTTTGTGAGAGTATATCTTGTTATATAGATATAAGAGAAAAGGATTTTGAGAAAAAACTCTTGGATCTAGATCACAGTTCTCTTATAATTAAGTGTTTGCATACAAAATGTTATTTCATCATTGTGCAGTGACCATGCACAACCATGAAATAAGAATGTATATTTGGAGGTAGGTATACATACAAACAAGCACCTAGAGCAATAAATAAGGAACTCAGAATACACTATTGCACTTGCACAGCTGGTCTATTTACAACAGAGTAATACAGAATCATATTTTAAGAATAAAGATAGAATCACAGAACAATTCACGTTGGATGTCATTCAGGCAAGGCCGCTGCTCAAAGTACTTCCAGCTTTAGATCAAGTTATTAGGGGTCTTCTCTAAGACAGTTTTCAATTTATGTATGAATTTATGCAAGATATGTTGCAAGATAAGATTTGCAAAGTGCACTTCACTGACTTATAGGTGCTACAGACGGTTTCCCAACCTAATACAGAAGTTGTTGTTTCACTACATAATGGGTAAACAGAACAGACTTCCCTTGAGCAGACATTCTGCATGGAATTCCCTTTACAGGTACTTGTCGCCCCGTAAAATCACAAGTACATCTCTGCTATTAAACAACATACAGTTTCAGAAAACACTAGGTAAGATAAAATTATATAAAATTATATAAAACCGTGAACAAGGTGAAAAGCAGGCTTATTATTGCTGCAGCATTTGGGTTTAGAGAATTTGGTCCACAATTTAGAAACTGTAAGGTATAATAAAGTCTCAGAGTTCCAGCTCATTAACGGCAAAAAATCCTGCCTGTATTTGCCGAATTCTAAAATAACCACTGGTATTAGTAATGCTTTTAGTTTTTTTAAAACATTGAAAGGCACTACTTAGGCTAAGAGAAGTTTCTGCATAAGCAGGCAAAAATACACAATTGAGAGCTTGCCTGAAAAAGGCCTAAGTAAGAAAAACAAAAATGACATTTTATGATTACTTGAAATCCAGTGTCTCCTCTGGCCTCTCTCTGGTTCCAAAATTCATGTACAAAACTAGTAGCTTTTCTGAAGGGGAACAAGCATAGAAAAACAACAGCTGACAGTGAGCACAGCAGACCTCACGCCTGGGCCAGCCTCCCAGTCTCCTAATGGAGCAAATCACTTTTTTTTATTATTAAAATAGTCTAGGATAAAATATGGTAAAATCATCAATGCTCATCTTTATTCTTACCTTTCTGCCATCAGTGGTATACAGTTTCACAACTGGATACTGCATTAATTCACTCATATAATCCAGAAAGGCCTCAAAGGTCTGTGTGTTTTTCTTTCCCAGAACTATGGTACGCTTGAGCCTTACATCACCATTTTTGAAAACAAGCAGCTTTTTAGGAGTTGTTACTTTTCTTTCTCTGTGGCCAAATCCATCTTCATTCTCCTTTGCTAACTGCACGGCTCGGCGACGAGCACTGACAGGCCTGCTGATCTGCCAAGGCAGTGGCTTTTTCCTGGCCCGTTCAAGGTTGATGGGTTTCATTTTCCTCTGATGGGAACAAATATATGATTTTCCATCTTCAAGATCCTCCAGATTGGTGATGATGTGTCTCCCTTTTGGTGTACTAATATTCCTCACCCCAAAAGGTAATGGGACCCGTTTGGATAAACTGTCAAGCAAGGCATCAAATGTTTTATAAGACCGATTATTAACAACCATTTTAATTCCATTAAACTGAGGATCTCCACTTTTGTAGAAACAGATCCGTTTGGCCACGACAGGTTCAGTGACATTGAAATGGCGTGTAGATAAAGTCTGCTCACTCTCAGAGGAGTTTGGCTGATTCACTGAGTAACTGGTTGAAGGCGTTTCACTCATTTTGACGGAAATCTGGAAGAAAAAGGAGATGGATGCAAAAGTTCTCTTGTGGTCAGTAATAATACAGTCTTCAGTCTGAAAGGTACAGAAAAAGAATTTATAAGAAACCAAGAGACGCAAATAGTGCCAAAAATCATTTTAGATTTAATTGGGTCCAAGCTGTTATCTCTAAATCCGCAAAGACTCAATACTGTCAGATTAAGTTAACATAGTTCTGCTTGCAAATAGTCACAGAATCCCAGAATGGTTGAGGTTGGAAGGGACCTCTAGAGATCATCTAGTCCAAACCCCTGCTCCAGCAGGGACACCCAGAGCACGTGGCACAGGGTGCTGTCCAGGTAGGTTTGGAAGATCTCCAGAGAAGGAGACTCTAGAACCTCATTGAGCAACCAGTGCCAGTGCTCTGTTACCTTCACACTCAAGAAGTTTTTCCTCAAATTTAGATGGAAAATCCTGTGATTCAGTTTGTGGCTGTTGCCTCTTGTCCTCTTGTCTAGTCCCAAAACTCTCCAATGTGATTTCAGATCACTTACAATTCTAGCACAACAGACCTTTCTTTAGAAAAAGGTAATTTGACAGTCCCTAATTGTAATTAAATATTTTCTCTCTTGAGGGTGATGCTAATTGCAGCCCTTCATACTTAATATTAGAGAATTTTTTATAGGGAGAGAGCAATAAATGCCTTGTTATAGGCCATTTTCAGTTGAGAACAAATAAAAACACTCAAAAAACACATTTATTCTGAGCTCATATGTTAAATTTATACCATTATTAAATTTATAGGAAAAATCTATTGGTTTCAGAAAAAGAAGACTCCTATTTTATTATACTGCACATTTTAACAAAATGAGCCCTGAAACATGTTTTAAAATTGTGTTTTAGTGGTTACACTTAGTAATCTGCACCATAAATTGACAAATCATTTGCTTTTCTGCTATAAGTTTTTGTGACACTTCATGACATATAAATCAACCATTTTGTTATTAGCATTGTAACAAGTGAAAATCTACAGATCTAAGTTGTAGTTTTCTATAATTAAAACATGTAAACACTGGTCATTAAGCAATAGGTTATTTCTGGCAACTGTATGGATAGTCTTTATTCTTGAAAATGGTGCACTCTCACTATATTCTATTTGAATCTGATCTACATACAGACACTTTAATACTGTCCCTTCATTGAATAAAATTACTTTATCTTAATAATTGGCTTTCTCTGACTGTACCAAAGCTAGAAATGGCTACCCAGCTAATCAGCCCGGAGGAAGGTTTACCAAAAAAGTTGTTCTAAAAACAAAGCAATTCTGTGAAATATGTTGTCATTCAAATAATATAAATTCAATTCTTTGACAATGGCACCTTGAGGTAGTGGTGATACTGCTTAATGGAACACACTATCTCTTCTGGTTACTACACATTTTTCTTAATGAAGCTGTGGAAAACAATATTTTGACTTATTTTGCCACTATATACATCACTTTTGAAACTGATAAGAAAATATTGCCATTTTACAAGATAGTCAGCAGTCAAATAGAGTCTGATTTGACAAGACTTTTCTTACATGCTTACAACCTTTCCCTAGAAAAACACCAACTGTTTTCTGCTTGGATGTTTTGCTTCCTTAGTGACTTAATATCTTTTTTTGATGTTTGTGACACTACGATAATAGCAAGATATTTTATTTTGAACAATGTTTGTAGGAGAGGAAGAAAATTCCTCTATTGTATTGTCTATGCTGCAAATTATACTCTGTAAGTGCTAAAACTGGAAAACAGCCGAACAGATCGGCACCTGTATACAGAGACTGATTTTAGGTAATCAGCTTTCAATTAAAATGACTAAAAAACAGTGTGAATATCCAATTAAGGAATACGCAGGAAGAAATTATCAAGTTTAGTTGCAGCAGGTTAAGCAGTCCAGTCCATGATGCCTAGAGAAGTGACTTCTTTATTGGTGTCAGGAAGACCACTTCTACTGAAATCTATGAGAAATAAAGGTGCTCCTCATGTTTGACATACCTATTCACCCACATTTTGATTACACCTCTAAATTGACAGGTTTCTAGGTGACTTAAGGACACGGTCTGGATTAGTCACTTCACATCTCATGCTTCATTCTGTACATAGTGATTTTCCTAGAGGAAATCTAAGAGCATTTATATTGCTAGCTGCAACATAAAATTTCCTTGTTTACAGCTGAACATATGTTCAGCTCCAATGACAGCAGAAATAAGAGCACAAAATTACTTGAGTGAACTGAATATGGATATTTGGATACTTGTACTTCTGTAAAACAGGCACTTATGTAGGCATCAAAATTTTGAAGAGAAATGCAGTATATTTTATATGGAGATAAATATTTGTCAATCTGGACACTGCAAAAGTAACAGAAATGAAGACAAGCAAAGAGAAAATATTATCATAAACAAAAATGACTTTTTTTATGAAAATGAAATAATATGAGTGCACAAAAGTAACTAAGAGAAATTTGCTCTCTACAATAGCAAAATATAAAATTAATGCAATCATGCTTTTGGCAGGCAATAAATCATTGCAGAGCAGATTCTGAATAAATACTTTTTAGCATTAACTTTAAAATATAATAGCACTATTTGTTTACACGTCCTTCAAATATTTTATTAAAAATTTCAAACATTTCAACAAAAGAATAATCATCATATTGCAGAAGCTACTCTCTCATGCTACAAGTCATTGCTTTGTAATAGCTTCACTTAAACACATCACAGATTTTTAAACTTTAATGTTTTTTTTCTAAAATTGTTAAGAGATAGTTAACTGATTTTATGTAATCCAAAATATCGTATTTTTGAAATTAGAATGTTGAGAATTTGATTTTGCAAGAAAATAAAACAAAATTCAGAATTTAATACCATAGTCTGCTTTCTCACAACATTACTCATTCAAAGTTTATTTACAAAGTTGCTCAATTGTACAAAGATACTAAGTAGAACAGTTTAAACTTTAAGAATATCTATAGTGCCTTGTGGCTGTTAAGTATTAAATATAATTTTGTTTTACTCACCGACAGTCACATCCCATGTAAATAAAAGAGTCGTTAGCATGTTTTCAGAGTTTTATAAATAGTGCGCGTTTTTGCCTATGCTATATGAAAAGAACATCTATAGTCTCATTCTGACCAAGTGTCGTCAGCTAGAAAAACATCATAATCCATTTGCTTAATCTCAGCTAATGTTAATCACCAGACTGGGTTCACCTTAGGCAGCTAATGTTCAGAGCAGAGGGTCTAATATCTCATTCAGTGAGTTCCTCTATATTATTTTTACAGTCTATTTACCTTTTAAATATTTAATTTCTATACTTTTATTTTTCCTTCAATTGCTTGTAAGACTCTCAGAATCACATAAAATAAGAGCTGGGATAGGAAATATAGGTTATCTAATCTATCCTCTTATCAGCACAGGGTTATCCTCCAAATTGAATTTTCTAGTGACATAAAATTTAAATGTGTTTAGTGTTGGAGATTCTACTGCCCACCTTTTGAGACCATTTCTAACTATTTCCTGGTATTAATTCCTAGTTTTGTTTGATCATCTGGTCACAACTTCATTCAAAATTGAAACAGAAAATAATTCCTGTTTCTTCTCTCACAACAATCAATAAAACATGACACAGATCAGTGGAGTTTGTCGTGAGGCATTCTTCATATTGCATAAATAATGCAACTAGATACAACTGTGAGTGCCATTTATGAAGAAACAGGAGGTTTATGTTTTACCATGACTTAGTTAAGCCATTTTTATTTTTTTTTTCTTTTTCCATTGTAAATACCATGTCCCCAGATGGTAACTGTTCTACCTAATTGCTACCAGATGTATAATCTGATTTGGAGCTAATCAGGATTACAGCAAGCTCTCATAACTGGCTATGTAAACCAGCAAAAAGAAACACTGTTCAGTGAACCACTGAACAGTAGTGAACACTGTCATAATGTTTTTTACTATTTTACTTATTATTTAATTTAATGCTTATAGAAGCTTTTAAATGATGCTTTTAGTTCCACTTCTGTATCATATATAGAAACACTATATATTACATAGATATTTTGCTACAAACTTTGTTTTCTTAAATATTAATACTATTATTTAAGTTTTTAATATATGTTAGCTAATGCACTGATTATATTCTGGCTAGTATTCTGTTACTTACACTTATTTCTCTTCTCCAGTAGGTTATTACTGGCTACCCATTTAGTAAACATATTTATCACTACAAACAACTTCTGAGCATTTGCATGTTCCAAATGTTATTCTGAAGTCTCTGAAATGAATTCTTAGATCAGAATTTTTTATAGAGCTAGTTTTCTTTTAAGTGCGTGATTGAAAATATCATTGCTACCCTCATTAGCTTTCCACTGAACACTAAGCCACTTTAAATAACCAGCTAATCCATCAGTTGCTTTTGTGCACCACTGAACCCTGGGATCCAACAGATAATACTCCTGGAGCCTAGTGAAAATAAGCAAATTTCATCATTTGACAATGTGATTGGCCTTTAATTCTCTAAGACCTCAGAGGGTCACAAATCTTCGATCAGGACATATGTAACTTAAAAGCTCCATTTCCTTTTTTCTACTACTAAATACATTATACATTTTATTTTTGAAAATATAGAGGCTTGTTTAACAGGCAAGGATACCATTTGTCTACTATATTTAATGTTTTACATTGTGAAATGTTTCAAGGTTTTTTTTCCATTGAGTGTATACATATAGCTGTTTTTAAATAATTCATCTATGGACAAATATAGGAATTAGATTTATATAAAAATGTATGGTAGGATGTGTCTCACCTAATTTCAGCTATCTAAAAAATAGACTCCTAAATTAGTTGTTCAGTCTTGTCCAGGAAGAAAGGTGCATTGCTTATGTTTGATTTATTCCATCTTTTTTATGACAGGATAAATCAAGTTTTACAAGCATCTGTTTTCCTTCAGTGACTGCTATGGAGCCTAGACAACTAACATCTCACCTTTAATTAGCAAAAGATACATGTCATGATCTCATCTTTAGACATGTGGAACTCGAATAAGGAAATGTAAAAGCAAATGAAGACTTGGAACTGATCTGAAGAGGATATTCCATTCACAATTGAATCTATTCCTTGGTTCTTGCTCAACGCTTTGATTGAGGGACTGCTCAATTATAGACATCAAGGGCCATTTTCCATTCCCAAAGGGCATTCTCTAGGAAGATGGCAGCATAAAGATGTCCAGCTGGTGGTCTGGTGGCTGAAGTTAGCCTGCAAAAGTTTAGGTCAAGGATCCTAAACAAGAACTTGTCCTAGAGTCCCAGGGCTCATGGAAGTAAATAGAAAATTTCCAACTGAGTCAAAGTTCTTTGGATCAGTCCAGAAAAGTACATCAAAATAATTGTTAGAAGTACTTTTATAATTACTCTTTCTTATTTTGACCCCTTATTCCCCTTTTTTATGGACTTCAGTAACCAAATTGATTAAATGCCACAAATACCTAAAAACAACTGAACTCATTTAACCTTATTCTATTACTCTTCAGCGTGTCTCAAGATCAACATCATATCCAGGAAACTGATGTCCAAGTAAGAAAAATATGTTGGCAATTATCATGTTCGCTGATAATATATTACTTTTTTCCTTAAGCAGATAACTAGCATCCCACGTTGAGAAACACAAGGAGGCTTTTTTTCAGCATTATCCTGAGTTAGAGTGGGGTCAGACCTGTGTGTGGCGTGGCCCTCCCTGCCTAGCAATCTAAGGCCCCTCGAATGACACCCTTTGTTTAAAATCTGAGCCACATGGAACAACAGTTAATATTTGAATGCTTTTATCATCCAAAGACGAGGCACTCCTTTGAAATGGGCAGTTGCTACACCAGTTGAACTATTACTGTTGACCTTATGTCTCAAGAAAATGCTGATGATGTGCCTTATATTTCCAAGTCCCTTCAACTTCTTATGCCTCTATTTTCTTTTTTTGTTGTTTGCTTTTTCTTTTTTGGACTACTTCAGTAAGGTATGGAAGTAGGAACCTCTTATCACGTTAAAAAGAAATTATCACGTTAGAGCCAGGAGCCTGAGTTAAGTTCCTTTAGTGTGCACAGCCTGTTTACATCCTTTCCAGTAATGCCTTCCAAAAAATGTGCCATTATTAATACATTGCTACTGATAAGATTTAGACCCATGGAGCTACCATCGTATTTTAGTGTTTGATATCCACAAACTTCTTATCACATTAATCCCCACAGACTTTTATGCTTTAAATTCTTCAACAGAGATTTGATAACCAACTGCTGAGGATCCAGAATAAGGAAAAAGTATGCCTCTGAACACACAGGAAACTAAACTAAACTAAACTAAACTAAAAGATCCAGCATTCTGTTTTTTAATGAGAGCTCTGACTGAGTGGTTAGATGGACTATGACTGGAAATCTGAAAGCTCCTGCTAGAGCTATGTTCTGGGTTTTGACCATAAGATCTCACTAAATGATACCCAAATCTGAATGCCTGCTTCTGATCAGAAGATCTGATCAGATCCTGTTGGGCCTGGCAGAAGTAGAATTTTTCATGTCATGCTGAAGTGGATTAGAAGGTCATCTCTTGAGTATACATCTTGTCTCAAAGTTAAATGCTGAAGCATTCTCAGCTTAGTTCTTATTTCCTTTCCTCAGATGTATTCAGCCATCTTATTTTGACTTTCCTTTCTACAACATAAATTCTTTTAAGAAGAAGAACCAGCTATTTTTTTGCATTTTCTGAGTATGGGTAACTGAAAAAAAAGAGCTTTTTGCCTTGTTAATATTACATCTTGTAATTCTCTGCTGTGATATGTAACCATTTTAAGTGTTACTGAAAACTTTAAATTGCAAAATGACTGCATAGAAAAAAAAAGGGATTTCTATGTGAAAATAGTCCCCTGGCCCCAGTTTTCTTATCCTGCATTCACAGATTTTCTATTTCTTGAATAACTACCTTCATGATAACCTTTCACCAAATTGGTAATCCAGCCATCCATACTTACTGTAGAATGTGATGTTTGGTTAAATAAAGTCATGCTAGACTAATGGCAGGTTTAATTGGTGGTGGCAGTTTATTAAAGATTCATTTTCACCCCTACTAATTAGAAAACCTCTAAGAGAAAACCTCTAATTTTTACTGAAAATTTAGCTTATTAAGACAGTTTAGGGTTGTCACATATTCTTGCTCACCAATTTATCTATCTGAAATTGGAAACAGCCTTTGGCAATCCTCCTTCTTATGGAAACATTGCAAAGCATAAACTAAAGAAACCTCCAGAAGGTCTAGCAGCATAAGTGGTTCTGAGAAAGACTGTGGTTCCTCCAGTACCAAAACTATTCCTGGGGTCTTGTTTCCTTGATGGAGTTCAGAAGTTGTTTGCAGGCAGAGTGAGTTCATTTAGACTAATTATATAGATTTGCCTTCCAACAAAAACTTTAAATTTTAATCAAAACTCACAGAACCACAGAACGGCTCACCTCTCAAGATGACTGAGAATGGTGTTACAACGACATCCACCAACTCCCTCAGCACTCATAGATGTATCCCATCAAGACCCATGGACTTGTGATGTCAATTTGTTTTAAATGATGTCTTACTCGATCTGCCTCGACCAAGTGGAAATCTTCCTTTCTCCAGACTTTCTCCATTCAGTGTCTGAGATTCCTGGGGACCAGTCTTACCAGTAAACACTGAGGCAAAGCAGGCATTTAGTGTCTCAACCTTTTCTATATCCTTTGTCACCAAGGCTCCTGCCCCATTCAGTAGCAGACCCACATTTCCCTTAGTCTTTTTGTTATTGATGTGTTTACAGAAGTCTTTCTTGTTGTCCTTCACATCCCTCACCAGATTAAACTCCAGATGGGTTTGGTCTCCCTACCCCCACACTTACATCCTTGGACAACATTCATATATTCCTTAAGGGTTACCTGTCCCTGCTTCTACCTTCTTCATATTACCTTCTTCTGTTTGATTTTTTCTAGGAGCTCTTAGTTCATCTATTTGGGTCTCCCGTCCGCTTTGCTCAACTTCCTGCTCACTGAGATGGACGATTCTTGAGCTTGGAAGAGGTGAATACCATCCACCTTTCTTGAACCTGTCTTGTAGGACCCTATCCCATGGGATTCTTCTAAGCAGTTTCCTGAAGAGATTGAAGTTTGCTCTCCTGAAATTCAGGGCTGTGATCCTGCCTTTTTCCCTTCTCCCAGGACCCTAAAGTCTACCATATCATAGTCACTGCAGGAAAGGTTTCCCCCAGTCTTCACATCCCCAAAACACCTGTAAACCCCCAAACACCTGCTACACACATGCTCTAATGTGCTGCCTATACATATATCATTCATATTAATTTCTATCAGTACAAGATTTCTGCTAGGCACATGTACAACCCTTCCAGCTCTGATAGAACTAAGCTGCTTAATGTCTTAGCCTTGGTACAATGCAGAGCCTGTCACTGCTTTGCCCATCATGCCTGAGGCAAGCTGACCACCACCTCTCAGGTCAGGGGAACAAGCTGTTGTTCTCCTTCCTTCCTTTGGCTAATAAATTAAAGACCTCTCTTACAGCTCAGGAGGCCCAGTTCACTTTCTCATTTACAGTAAAGTTTTAAGTTCCTATCTAGGTTTTGTGTAAGAAAAAACTAATCTGCATCTAACTCCACAACAGATTATATGCAAATACCTAGTGGTGTGACACACATTTTTTAGACTGGATTAGATATCAATTCTTTGGGATACATGAAAATAGTCTCAGATACGGATCCCAGTCTTAAGCACCCACATCTCATGATTCAGGAGCCAAGATGTCTAACTCCAGCCTGATAACTCCAGTAAGAAATAAGTTTACTACCAAAGATACTACTGGATCTTTGGGTTCGATTCTCCATTATGGATCTAGCTTATCCAGTTGTCTTAACTGTAGGTGCAAGCAGGAAGTTCTGAGAGAACACAGGTACTACTTAATTGTTTTTGACTGTCTTACTAGCAGTGCTGCGTGTAAAAATGGAACTGGAACTTTTCACTGAAAGGATGTCCCTGATGTCAAACCAAGATTCCCATGTTAAGGTCAAGACCTGGAAAAGTCACTGCTTCTGCTTCTAGAGTCATCTGGGACATGTGTTTTTCTCCCTACTGCATTTATACTCCTTTATACTTACATAAGTTTAGGATTGTTTTGTTTTCTCTATGAATGTATCCATATTTCTGAACTGCATTTCTGGAACAATTTCATCTTCTTTATTCAAATAGTATTCAAATGTAGTCACATAGTACTCAAATGTGATATTAGATGGATAACAATTTGTGGAAACCTGCTCCAAAAGAAGACATATAACCAATGTCTCCCTTTCCCAAAAACAATCTAACAATATTAGATATTATCATTATCAATTTTCCATCTATCAGTCTTTGCCTCCACTTAAAAGAAGTCTCAGATATCCTCAGTATTTTAATAGTAAAATGATATATTATTTACTTTTACTTAAAACAGATAATTTACCATATCTGATCTGATATCATATCTGATCATATTCATTTTTTAAAAAGATATAAACTAAATTAACAAAAGCAATAAAAACAATAGTGAAGAACTCTATAAATAGACACTGGCATCAAGCAATTCTATCAGAAAAAAATATACGTATATATTTTTTAAGTTTTGCTATGCCAAGCACTGGAATTAAAGCAGCTAAGCTATTAGAAAATATATTTGAGGAAAAAAATATGTGTTTTCAAATCTACAAAGTGTAACTTTCAAAGACTGACACACTGATATTTTTTTCCTTCTTTTAATTTTTTTCAGACCACTCCTCCGCTTTCTGGTCAATGCAGATCAAATTCACTGCACATCTTTGGTTATGGAAAGTATCTCTTCAGTTCCCACTTTGATCATAGCAATTTAGAGTGATCCTTGAAGTCGTTCTTCAGTGAAACATCACAAAAACAAGAAAGAGAGGATAAGATAACTTAGAAGACAACATATCACCCACCATTAAAAATTAAGGAGAGGTCAGTGATGGGAAAGTCTTGCTGTCAGACTTCTGTGTCTGCTGCTCAGTTACAGAAGTAAGCTGACACATTTTCAAACTTCCTCCCCCATTATTATTGCTATTTCTCACTTGATCCAAACAGAAAATTTCTTTCCCATTGCTGTCTCTTTGATATTTTTCCTGTATAGATGGGGTTTTTTTAGGAGACAAAAAAAATCATAAGCAAAAAAAAAAGGTTTTTGAACAGATTGTAACTTTTTTCCCAATGTTCCATCCACATTTTTCTCATAATCTTGCATTTGTACTTTTTCTTATTTATATACCTTTTCTTGTTTTAGAATTTGAAAATATACATGGCCTCTCTGCTCTTGCCCATTTCATCATGGAATTCCGTCATGCTATTTTTTTCGTTTTTCTAATACAACACTATCAGACTCAGGATTTTTTCCCCACATATATTTTCACTCTTTCTGCTTTATTTCCCTGACAAGAAGGACTCTCAGGCTACAACAGCAGCGCCTCTAACAAGCATCTAGCTCTTTCTTGCTGTAAAGGGCCTGGGGAATACAAGTGCATCTGGCAAGGAGGTATACCAGATGCTTCATTCTCCTTCAAGATACCGGCTGCACTATAAGGTGCTATTCTGTGAAGTACATTCATGTGATCTTCACTACACTGAATATTGAACGATATCTGTTTCACACTGATTTTCTTATTAAAACAGACAAATTGCTTATGAGCTAACTTTTGATGCTGAAAAAAAATGCTCAGATTTTCACACTGTAATGATAGAAATCTCTATTCTGATACAGATTTAACATTTTCTGAAGGGATTCTAAATCTAAGAGAGACACTCAAGTGAGCACTTGGGAGCCCTGTGACACTGATGTCATATAGGCTTGCCTTATTCTAACAAGCAAGATATGTTTTAAAATTGGACATCGTTCCTTAAGATTGTAAGGGCACATCTATGTAGTAACATTTTTCTTCTGATCTCTCCTATCTGCTTTAAAGCCACTCTAAACACTGTGCTTTTTGCAGCTATGTTTCCTCTGGGTCCAGTTTCATTCTACCTGGTGGTATTTATACTGCTCTCATCATCATTTTATTCTAAGCAATTTGGGATCACTGGTGGAGTTTATTCTCATAACATCTCTCTGAGATATTTCTCTATCTCCATTCCACAGAGGACTGACTGACCAGCTTTTCCTGGTTTCACATGTGTTGAAACAGAAACTGAACCCAGCTGAAATATTATCACCATTCCAATAATAGGACAAAAGAAATAAATAAAAATTAATACTGATTTAGGCTTCCACTGCAAGGATCAGAGTAACTGAAACACCCTTGACTACCAGTTCTTTATAAGAAGGAAAATAAAGAGGAAGGGCACTGATTTTGTCTATAAGCAGGTACAGTCACCAGTGCCTTTAAAGACACAGAGCAGGGCACAGGGCCACGGAGGACATATAAATAGTGCAGGATTACAAAAGCCTTCCAGAGCAACCTCTGCTTGATTCCATTATCCTCATGGCTTTCATTTCAAATGCATTAAGAAAAAAGATTGTTTCAAAAGTTATGGGAACACTACCGAAATAAAGCCGGTTTTGTGGTGGCCGGCAAGGTCAGCGCGCAGGGACCAGGCCAGCACAACGGGCTCCCACACCGTGCTCAGGGCGGCCGGGCTCCGCTGCTCTAGCTCAGCAGATGAGCCGCTCTTGGGACTTGGAACAAATCACTGGCAACAGCTAGAGGAAAGAGCGGTGCTGCGTAGATCTCCCCTCATGTTTTTGTTAGCAGACTGCCACGGGGAGATACTCAGATTGTGAAGGATGCCTGTTTACTTAGAAGAAAGGCTGATCTAAAAAGAAGTGACATACTGCTATAATCTGGTCACGCAAACTGTCTCTAAGCAATTAGACTGTCTTATTGGTTTAATGCTATTTTAGGTTTGTTTTAGCTTTTGGGAATTAGACTTGCTCTTTAAAAAAAAAGAAACAGTATGCATTATGCCATGCCAGACATCTAATTGTCATGATATCACAGGGTACTGCGGTCATGGTATAAGTTTTATGAGGTTTATAACCTTAAAGTGTTTTAACAAAGATCCTCTTTCAGCTTTTAGCACTACAGAAAAGAAAAAAAGAAAAGTAATAGATCTTGTTCTGAATGCTTTCCAGATACTAATTCTTAATATTTATCTCCTTTTAGAAACACTATAGGGAATGAGGAGGAAAATAATTATTTTTTTGTGGTCTCATTTCAGTGCTAGGAAACAGATTTTTCCTTAGGATGATTTCTTTTTATTGCTATTGATATTTTCAAATTACAAGTTTTCATAGTCTTTTCTCAAAGCAGAAAAAATAACTTAAATGTTAATTTCTGACATAAGTGGGTTTGTTTATACTGCAGTAAATAATGACAAACTGGTTTGCAACTAGAAAAAAAAGCTCCTTATTCAAAGTGTAACTATTTTAACACCTGCAGAGGCAAGAAGACAAGAGAGTACAAATTAATAGCAACATGTTTGTATATTGTTCACCAAAATCCTGAAAGCTGAAATGAAAAGAGTGATTCCTTACACTCATGCATCTTGTAATCACTTCAGGATTCTTTCTTACAGTACGATCTACAGAGTTGTGTTTAGCCTGCTGTTATCTCATGCTGAATTTCTCTGTCTCTCTGGGAGACTAAGCTTGATAATATTTTTTTGTTAAAAAACATCGACTAAGCAGCTCAAGACCGCTTGATAACAAATATTTTTTCTCATATTGAGCTGAGATTTCTCTTATATGCTTTCCAACACATTACTTATATACTAGTTTTGAAAAAAAACATAGTCGTTTGCTTAGATTGCTGTAGCCTGCTATATCATATACCACCTAGGTTCATTTTACTTTATTCATTTAGATCTTTTCATAAATATATGCATATATCAAAAGATAGAGAAGTGTATTCATTGAAAGACAGAAGTATATTAACAGACATAAATATAATCATATGTGCTGAAAACCCTAGCAACACTTAAATTTAATTCAGTATTGTGAATCCTTATATAACAAGAATGAAGTCACCATTAGGTGTGGTATATGTTTAACAAATTACTTTTACATATATACAGAATTCCAGCTTTTTTCAAAAGAATAATTACATATATGTCTAGAGAAAATACCTACACACATACAGCTCTGAATGCTAAGTACAACAGTGTAGCTATGGTGTATATGTGTATGTATATATATACATATATACACACATACACACTAGCTCCACTCCCTTTTTTTCCTTCTTTGCTTTCTGTAACTTGAGGATGTGTGGTCTGCCTATTTTTGTACTAACATTTGTTAAATTTGAAGATTCAACAGAAATATGGTACATCTCTGAAAAAAAAGAGGGAATTATTTTTCAACATTTCTCAAATAGATTAACTGTTTAATTTTAAATTTCTCCTAGTTTCTTTTAATGGGTAATTGAATTTTTCACCAATGCCCTCTAGCCTTTAGTTCATGATATTGTCCCTGAAATTTCACCACAATTATTGACCCTTCTCCAAAATAGTTGTGCATTCTTTTAACGTATATCAGATCTTAGTTGAACTGATTCATTTTGATTTATCTTCCATCTTCAATAATTCACTTTCAGTCTGTAGTGCATGTACTCCTAATCACATAATACAGATTACACAGATATCTAAAATGTATCGTGATGTAAGTGTTTCAGTGATAACTTTAACTGAGATTGAAAGTATAAAACTTAAAGCTGGAAAATGGGATCATGCATGGGATAATGATGACTCATAATTACTCTTCTAATGATGAATTACCATATGTTTTATTATTAATATTAAAAGTTAATCTGAGGGTATCTAATCCTTGATTTTTAGACTCAGAAATTCTGAACAAATGTTGTTAGGAAATGGAAAGGTTTTCATATGCTGTCAAGTTTAAAGAATAGTTACTTCCTTTGCAATAGTATAGGGTATGCCTTCTGTTAACAGAGGCATACTACCTGTTTTTTTTTAAAACATGTCTTCAAGGTTACAGGTACATAGACTAACCAGGAGAAAAACAGACCCCTAAATCTGGTAACCGCAATTCTCCACTTGTGTAATTAGTCCAACCCCAACCGAGGTGTTTCATCATAATTACTGTCTCCTAAATATTCCCTTTTTAAACACTGTGCCTGGTAGCAGTAGATGTAGATAAGACACAACTGAGGCTGAAAATACTTTTTGCCTTAGTTATCTTCAAAAGATTCAGAGCTAAAATCCTCACTCATATAATAGCAGGTCTTTAGTCATACCTTATTTTTTTCCTTGATGCTGGTGGATTTCAGACAAACCGTCTGCAAAAAGGCACAAACTCTTTGCTACAGCTGAGTAATCCCATTGAAGTAAATGGAGCTACTAGTGTGACTAAGGTTTATAACCTTAGGCTATATTATTGCAGTGAAGGTTTTCTAAAGTGAAACTGTTCAGAAGAAACAGACTGTTCAATGCATTTCAGGACTTGAAATGTTCAAAAAAAAAGAAACTATTGAACATCTTATACTGATATCTTCTAAATGAGATTTCTGTTATGGTTTAAAGCAACTTTTCTTTCAGTAACTGAAAGTAAGGTTAAAATGGTAAAATAGGAGAAGACCACAATGAAAATAAAATATTGAATAATTTATACAAAATATCTCATATTGATCAGAGCTTTTTTTTTTTTTCCCTTTTGGTCTGTTCCCAAATCTCCTTTTTCCTTCTCCTTTGAGATTTTAACTCACTCAACTGAAAAGAGAAGAAAACCCTGAAATCTCAAAAATGCCAAATGCCAGTAGCACTGGAAAAGATGTGTTTAGAGTTTAATAGCAGGATCAGCATTAGGATCACATAAAACCAGAGTATAGCAACTGAATAACTGGGAGATGCTACATGCTAGCTGAGATGGATTGGCATTACTATCCTTATTTCTGTGAAGTTACAGCAATTCACTGTAGCAGTAGCAGAAGTGGATATTTTTCTGATATTATAATCAGGCCATTCAGTTAATGTCTACAGAGAATTCAATATCACTAATTCATGAAAAAATAGAGCATGACTTTAAAAATGAAAATTTATGAGAGTGACTTACTAGAGCACAAAACCTGAAACATTTCTGGGATACCTTGTGTTGCAAAATGTTCCAAGTCTTCTGAGGTCCAAGCACATTTTCTTCCTCAGCCCCCACCTCTGGCAAAGACACACCTCGAAACACAAATCTCATAAATCTTACGCCATTCATTTGGGATTCTCTATTTGTTCATTTTGCTCATATTTTTAATCTTTAGACTGACAGAACACCTGTAAATAGACCCTTTTGAAATGTCATATAAAACTATGTGTATCACTTAACTTCATCAAATAAGATATTTATATCCAATTATAAAATTTGATCCTGTGCTAGTGCTGACTAATGTTGTCTCCACCCATAAGCTTTTTGCAGTGCCCTGTTTCAGTTTGCAGATGGTGCCAGAGTCTTATCTATGAAATGAACCCATCAATTTCTGGACAAAAGCTCAAAAAAGATTAGCTCCCTCCCTGCTGAGATAAATCACTTCCTAGTGTTTTACTTGTAGACTTCTTTAGCATTTTTCATATGGCTTTGACTCTGCCTAGATCTGTAAAGGAATGGTAGTTTCAAGATAATTAACAATTGTGCAACACAAACGTAAAACTGCAGCTCATGTTTTAGAACTCCATCAGGATTAGTCTAACTACTTTTAGGTGGAAGTGACTGTTTACTTGTTTCAGTGTGAAAGAGCATATAGGTTCCTGAGTGGAGCAAAAAGAAAGGAAAAGTATTTTGCATGTGTTCAGGTAAGCTAGCAAATAAATGTTTGATGATAGCTTCCAATAACTGTAAAGGTTCAAATACATGATTCTAAATGTTAACATCACAGTATAAACACAAACTTCACAAACTTTTTGAATTATCTGAGTTCTCTAAATCCAAGATTCTAGTCCAGACCCCTTTCTCTGCTTCAATGAGTGTTCTACAAATTCTTGCATTTTATAGGTAGCTTCAGTTTTCTGTTTCTAAAGATTTTCCTACTATAAAAAGGTGTATGAAAAATTATGTTAAAGGATAAAAAGCACTGTTTATACATATGGACTAAAGAATATGGTCTGCTTTTACAATAAAGAAGGTAAATGCCAGCTAGTCCCCACCTACACTAAACAGTCCATCAAACATTAATTTGCTGATTTATTGAAAGTGAATCTTGAGACCTACAAACAGACAGCTACCAGTATCCTTCCAAAATATTTTTTAAGAAATGACTAAAGACAGTTTGTTAGGGGCTCTGGTTTAGAATCACAGAACGGCTGGATTTGGCAAGGATCTGTGGAGATCATCTGATCCAACATCCCTTCCCAGTGAGGTCACCTGGAGCACTTTGACCAGGACCATGTCCAGATATATTAAATATTTCAAAGGATATGGAAACATCTCTCCTCTATATGACTCCACAACCTTTCTGGACTACCTGTTCCCATTGACCGCCCTCACAGTAAAAACTTTTGCTTATGATCAAGTGGAATTGTTTGTATTTTCATTTGTACCCATTGCCTCTTGCCCATTCCTTGGACACCATTGAGAAGAGGCAGTTCCACCTCCTTTACTTCAGCCCATCAGGTATTTATACACAGTGACAGCATCCCTGAGCTTCCTCTGCACCATGGCTGAGCAGGCCTGGCCAGCTCAGCTTCACCTCATATGTCAGATGCTCCAATCCCTTAATCATCTTAGTGGCCCTTGCTGGGACTTGCTCCAGCATATCCCTGTCCTGCTTGTACTGGGAATTCTTCCCATACAAAATATCTGATTCAGTAAACTAAGCTTTGACCTCCTTAAGTCGTGGAAAATAAAAGCTCTTGGTCACACAGCTGATGATTCAGTTCTGTTGCATAAACTATTTTGGAGGGGAAAAAAAAATCAAAGTAATCACAAAGGCACAGCAGAGGACTCTGCTTTAAAATACTCTCCAGGATATCCATGTCTACTGTACAGCTTAGAAGTGGAATCACAGGTTACCTGGTCTTTTCCCAGATAAATGTATCAAATCCACACTAAGGTACTACAGAAACAGCCAAGGAGCAAGAACAGCCTTAGGAGTAGGATGAAAGTAGATTTTTTACCTCTATTTCCTTAAAGCTACCTACTGGCACCTTGGCTCCATAGGTTCACACTGGACACAGTGGATTCTTTTTTCATGGCAGTAGGCATGTAAGACAAAGAAACTTTTTTAAACAACCTTCCCAATTGCAGCAATTGTGCTGCAATGGATGGCAGTAGCATCTAAGAACATTAGTTATTTAACACTCATGAATTTTAACCCTGAAAAAGGAAGAGCAGGCTTTATCAAAAGATATGGGCTGTTACAACGGCTGTTGGAAATTAAGAGCCACAGTGCTCAGACCAAAAACAGGAGCAAGTTCATGACCACAAAAACTGTGTCTACATCCATATGGATTACCCAATTATTTTCTCCCCATCCTGGCGGTTGTTTTGATGTCATTATTAATTAGGCAGCGTGCAGGCAACTGTCACAACAACTTGATATCCATTTTTAACCAAAGCAGCTACAGTCCCATCATTTAAGAGCTGGTGCCTAGGCTGCTTGCGCATAAGGCCAGTGAACATATAAAACCTGGTTCCGTTAGTTTTGGAAAGACTAAGCGGAAAGCAAAAAGTATGCATCATCCAAGCTGTTGTGTGTCATTCTGCTTCGAAAAAAAACCCCAATGACTGATTTATCTGAACATGGGTAAGCCATCTGGCTTAGTGGGCACCCTCTTTTGTAATCAAATGGTAGTGTCTTATTTCTTTAAATTTTGCCATAATAGAGAGGACAAAAGTCCTCAAATGTCACAGTCTAAGCCACAAAATATATTTTGGCTTGTCTAAAGTTTCTCTATTAATAGTTGATCCTCATTTAAATAAAAAAAAATCTTGCATCTGCCTACAACTGGTGATGGAAATATGCTATATAGTTCCTATTCAGCAAGAGAAGGATGTATTGAAATAAATCTGATATTCTGAGATTTCCACAAAAGTGCAACTGTTGCAACAGTTCACTGTTGAACATCTTCAGCAACTATCAAAGTTAACATGAATTGTCTAATCTAGCAGTGCAACTTTCCTAATGCCTGAGAAAAATCATCTTAAAATTTTACTATTCTGTTCAGACTGTAAAATGTGCCTTTTATTTATCCGTAGTAATATTTTCATGGTTTCTGATTGCAGAAAAATAGCAAAGGTTTTTTCAAATGCTTAGTGTTTTTGAGAAATAAGTACTACACCTTGTCTTTCTTAAAGATTTTCACAGAAATGTAAAAATACAAATGCATGAACATTTTCAAAATTCAAATGCAAATTAATGTAAACAGTAAACATCACTCAGAAATACAAAACTGAGAAGAAATGGCTATATTTCTGATGTGACTACCTACATATAACAAACTGGTTAAGCAAGTTTGCTAAATGGGGTAGGTTAGGCTGTTAAGTGTGGAAAAAAATAACACCAGTATATTTTCTGGTCCCAGAGTAGTACAGAGAGTGGTATTTTAAAAATGTAATACCTTTAAAATGCAAAAATTATAAAATGCACTTATGTGAGAACCTACAATACACAGGAGAATCCTCTGCTTAGGGGATTCTGGAAGGCTGATAAAACTATTCTTTACAAAATAATTGCAAATTAAGCTGATCAGAATTAGAAAATACATTTAATTCCAAAGCCTTTGAAGATTATCTTTTTATACCTCTTAATTCTTCCTTCGTTTTTTTTTCTTCCTCTGAATTTCAATATTTAAAACAAATTTACGTATGTGACTTGAACAGGTTGAATAGACTTCTATTGCTTGAAAAAAAACCTTCAGCATCTCCCCTGCAGAGACCTGAGGTAAAAATAATTGTGGAACAATGTGCAAAAATAATATCGAACACACTACCCTGGCTCTTCTCTCAGAATAAAATACAAGTTTTGCTCTGATTTTGGCAAAGTATTCTGTATGAATCTGGGGGCCTAGATCACTGCATAACAGTAGGACATTTGCTGACTGCGGGGACTGTCACAAAAGCTGCACAGTAGACACTCATTTAGAATGGGACCAAAGCATCGTCACACTGTGAAGAATAGGACTTTATAAGGGAGAGCTGTCAATGGAACAAAAAATAAATCAAAATGAGACTATTTTTAAGACGTGTGGGCCTGCATATTCAAACATCTAGGAAAAGTACAATCTTTTTATTGTTTGGAAAATGTAAATTAATGGAAAAAGAAGTCTGTATCACAGACTTGCCATATTCAACTGCAGGTGGCAGATAAAAAATAGTGGGAAGAAAATATTTTCTTATGTTTTTCCATTCTTATTGTTTCCTATTAAATGTTATATTCCTGATGGCTATATTGTTATTGAAACACAAAAGATATTCATGACATCTTTGTGGCATTTGAAAAGATAAGGCCCTCCACAGAAGCACCTGCAATCTACTGCAGAGACATATGAGAGTGAGCAATGATGACATGAAACGCAGCACAGTGCGCTTTGGTGAAGGGGTAGAGAGGGTAGTCAGAGAACAGAAATTATGCAGAAAGTGTTGCTTTCATTGTGTGTCACTCGGAAAAGCTGCCATTAATGTGTTGCATTTCAAAGAGCTCACCCTGACAACTTGTGATAGAAGGTATCTTAGCTCTACCTTGACATGTATGACACTACAGTCTTCAGAAGTCCTTCAGCAGAAGAGACGTTGGGTGTGTGGATGAAATAAAATATCCTGTTGGATCATCTGTCAGCAACAAAACTGGGAGGTGGAGAAAGCAGAGGCTGCTTTAAGTCAGCATAATAAAATGCCGCAATTGAGTTGGGCCTTTACAGATATAACACCTTTCTGTGCACTAATATCCTTCTATTTTGAGATGGCAAAAATAAAGTATTAATTTTTGCGAGGAATAATATTTTTTAATTTAAAGAACAGATCTACCTACCCAGAATTCCTGGCTATGCCCAGCTGCAGATTCTTAGGGAAGAAGAACATAAAATCTATAGATTCTTTCTCTGGCCCAGCAAATATACTAAATCCCAACTAGAAAGAATTATCCTGAGTCTGATGTTGTTTTCAGAACATAAAGTTCAACAGTGCTTATCAATATTCCTTGGTTTTTCCTGTCCCATCCTAAGTCTGTTTATAATTTTGAGCATCTGTGAGAGCGTATGGCAGAGAGTTCTAAAATTTCATCAGGTTTTGTGTGAAAAACACTTTTTTCCTTTCAAACTTATTGCCTGAAAACTACATTGGCCTAGTTTTGAGAAACAGTGATTAATTCTCAGCACCATTTATGATTGTACAGACTTTTATATCTCATTCCTTTTGGTTACCTCCTCTTTCCCTCCTAAACCAGCACGACACAGCTAAAATTAGGCTTAACTTTTGTGCAGATCATCTACTAGCCTCCAACAGAGTGAAGAATTGGCACTTGAATCAGAAAAGAATTCTTGAAATATGGTGCTAAATTTAAACACATGAAATCTAGAGAATTATAACCAGCTGAATTCAACAATCAGAACACAGACAAGTTTACTAAAAGAGAATATGAAGACAAAACTGTTGAAAATGTTTTACTCTTAAGTTTCTACAATAAAGATGCAGTACACTCATTCCATATTGGGGAGAAATACTATCTATTTCATCAAATATTTTAAAGTCATGTTACCTGGAGCTTTGTCTGTTTTAGTTTGTGCTGTCTCTTTGAATTGTCTGTATAAAACATTCATGACCAAAAGAAAAGAATGAAATTGTAAAACTATTTACTCATCTGAATTCAAGAGTCAATAGGGCAAAAACAGGCAGAAAGAGAAAGAGAAAAGGAAAGAGGAAGAGAAAGGAAAGAAAAAAGAAAAAGAAAAAAGAAAAAAGAAAAAGAAAAAAAGAAAAAAGAAAAAAAAAGAAAAAAGAAAAAAGAAAAAAGAAAAAGGAAAAAAGAAAAAAGAAAAAAGAAAAAAGAAAAAAGAAAAAAGAAAAAAGAAAAAAGAAAAAAGAAAAAGAAAAAGAAGAAATAAGAAAAAGAAAAAAGAAATAAAAGAAAAACTCCAGCCCAGTATTACAGTTCATAGATAATCTCCGTTTGGGTATAAGTCTATTGGTACAAATGAAATTTTTTCTAGCATGACAACAAATACATTTTCTATGATATTTCAACATGCAGGCAAAATCTTATGGATGGCAATTTCTGTTACTGAACATCGCACAACTACGACCTAACAAGGAATTTCCAGGTGATCTTTATTGTATTTCAGCATACAAAATAGAATCACAAGCTATATAGCACCAGTTATGTTTCTGTGCTTAGTTTACAGTTTCTAAGGCTACTATTTATTCTGCATGTTCTGCTAAAACAAAGTGATACCAAGGTAGTAAAATATACACAAACAAACAGAAAGTGTGTATTGCCATGTCACGAAAGGTAAATGCATTGCATTTACTTTAACAACAAAGAGAGATTGAGGTTCACAAGAACACTTAAAAAACAGCAAAGCTGGACAAACAGCCCACTTGCTTTTTGACGTACAAATGAAATCATGTAGATCACAGGAAGAAGATGGGAAAAATCAAAAAAAAAGAAAAAAGAAAAAGTGTGTCTTGCTGCCAGGTTAATTGAGATAACTTTATGGGTAGCTTGATATCAATGTAACTATGGCATTCTATTAAGATGGGAGTAATCACTTCTAGGCATGAAAGTAGTAGAATGTAGAATGTCCTCTTAAGCAAATTAAGAAATAATTGCAAATCAAGTTCCAAGTTATGTGTCTAGAAACTTTATGCCTTAGTAAGGCAAATGTGGAGACATTTGCCATCGTTTTTCTTTAAAGGAAAACACAAATGTCCAGTGTTTATACATCCAACTTCCAAACACAAATCATCTCTGAATTTGTGTCTGTGTAGCACAGCTGAAGCAATATCCAAACAAATATCCTTCTAAGTTAACTTCTGCAATAATGCAACTCCCTGGCATCCTGCATCCCACCAAGATGATTTCACTCCTCTCTCTTATTGAGTTACTCTCAGCTCTTCTTGCTGGATTTTGTCCTACTTGGCACAATTTATTTCATATTTGTCAAAACAAAAATTTGATCATAACTCTCCAATAGTCAAGTCTCTGTGGCTCAAAAGATATATGAAACATTAAGATAATTTGTGTATTGGTTTGTATTGGTTTCCATTTTCACTTGCTACCTCCAAAGAGTGTTTAGTGATAGCGTCATTCAAATGTGCTCATTCATCTTCACTCTCTGGCAACGGGGATAACAAAACAGGAGTATCTCCATATAAGGATGATCAGAACACGCCTTCAGTGTAAGGAAAGGCATAATTTTTCCAGCCCAGACTTCGTGGACTTGTCTACAGGAACATATTTCAATAACTTAGCTATATTAAAATCAACAAAACTTATTTATTTAAAAAAGAGCATTCCTTTTGATAAAACATGGCTTTTACCTTAAGGGACCCCTGTATTTCTTTTGCTAAGTTAAGGCAAACTGATTCAAGACACTATAAAATAAAAACAGAGAAGCTGCCCAAAGGGTTTCCACATACCTGATTAAATGATGTCCTGTTATCCTTTGCAATCTTACACACTACAGAAGCTTTTCAGTGGAGCTGCCTTTAAACCATGTCTCAACCTAAAAGGTCGAAAGATCCATGGGAGAGGACAGGTGAAAGGTTCTACTACTTCATCATACTTTTCCTCTCCATATTTAGACTGAGAATGGTAAGACAGAAACTATGTTCTATAAGATTTTCATACAATGCCTAACGCAGCAAGAGCCTGATTTAATTGGTAATATGTAGGCATTGCCGTATACAAATATATACAATTGCAGTAGCTTTGTTAAGTTGCTACTGTTTTCCTCTGTAGACAAAGATGTTGTATCAGCATGTGCTGTGTGAAAGCTGTGAACTGCTGGGAAAGCAAGAATAATACAGTTTAAAAAACAGCATGAATGAATTGCAATTGAAAGACTGCAATTACTGCTGACCAATACAAAGCTCATACCAGGCGGTAAAGGCCAGCTAATACGGCATGATAACCATAGTATCTGAATCAAGAGGTTGGTAAATAAATTATTTTGCGTTTCAAGAGCACCATGATTTGTCCTCTGCTAGTTACGCAGAGCCACAGCTTGCTTATTTTGTGACTTATAGAGTAGCTGCAGAGTCACAGAAGCAGTCAGAATTAGCTTAGGACCTATTGAGATGGAGCATTTTGAGATAAACCCTTCTATCCTCACTTTCTAGAAAGAAAGAAAGAAAATATAAGACACTTCAGGGTCTGACTCTCTCTAATGCTGCAAGCAATGTTTTGAAGACTTATCTGGCCACTCGATAATAGTTCACAGACTGTAAATGGAAAGCTGTTCTTGTATTTTTCCAGTCTGGAAGAATCCATGAAGTTGAACCTATGATGCTACAATCAGGTAATAGTACTGACAGAGATAATTGCCATTGCTTAGTAATGTATATATTAATATCATTTTCCACACTCAGATAAGAGGGGATAGTACTGAGTGTCGGGAAAGAAAGAGAAAAAAGTGGACAGTACTCTGCTTAGGGTACCTGCCAGCACCTCAAGTAGAAGAAACTATCCTTTTCATTCATGGAGTAAAACACATGGGAAAAGCTACAAGGCAGAACACAGTCAGTAGTTCTGATTTGTTTATATCCCAATACAGTTTATAGGAGTTTCCAAATGTTTAAAATCTTTTTTTTTCAGATTAAATATCATTTAATTTAATGTGAGTCGTACAAGAAGTGAAATTGCTAACATCACCGTGAAAAAAAAGATCTTCACTTTTGTGAGTATGAAATATTTCATCTGGCTTAAAAACACAAAGGATGAGTAGGTAGGATGGCAGTTGACAGACACAAAGGAAAATGTGAAACATCTGTAATAGATTTTCTTTCTCATGCATTTATTTTCCTCTATTTTTACTCTAGCAGAATGTGCTACTCCCAGGCAAGCAACATAACATCTCCAATTTGATCTATTTTTATGATATAACCTTAGTCACTAAAGACAAATTTTTCAAACATAGGCACTTAAAGCTCATCATTAAATGCAAATAACTTTGTTTTTAAAAAAAAAAAGACTGTCATTGAAGTGCAAAAAGATTACAAGGCCTCCGGCTCTGTGGCAAAGAGATTAACTAGTAAGAAATACAGATAAGAGATTATGCAATTAACTTTCTTAGACAAATTTAAAAATATTCATACACATCATTCCTGAGGCTGAAAGAGAAAAAGTCTATAGAACAATGAATACATTAACAAACATTTTTGATCCCAGTTCTTCCAAAATAAATCACAAATAACTGTAGTGTAATCAGAAGATAATTTGCTGCCAATGTATTAATGCTGCATAGAAATATTAATCAAGAAAAAAAAGAAAAGAAAAAAGGGTGAAAACAGTATTACCTGACTCTCTGGAAAGCAACTTAATAATTGACTGCCATGGAGGTCTTTGAAGTGCTATAAAAATACAAGAAAGAAAACGCATCACATTTAAGTGATGAATACTGCTTCTTTCAGCTTGCACATATTCCAGCTACAATGTCCCTCCGACGCTGTTGCCCTAGCTAACAGCAAATGTTGATGTTAGATTAGTATCATTTTCTACATCTATAGCAACAGCAAACACTTTATAGAACACTTAAGCAACAGACTGACTGCTCCCTTATCATGGTTTCAGACAGCAATTTTAGAGTGGTATCTGGATGTGACTGATACTCTGTAACATGTCTTCTCTGGGGAAAACTTTTCTTCAGTACGAGTATCTTGTTCTATAATACAGGTCAACACTGAACAGAAACCATGCACGTAGCCAAAGACAATCTCACCTTGAACTTTAAAGTGACAAAACCCTAGGGTTCTGTACGTATGGTTTTGGGTCGTATCAGAACCACTCACAAGAATTCTGTACTCTCCTTGCTTATCTATCAGTTATGTATGATCCTTCAAATTACCGTAAATGTAAAGTGTGGGAAGGACAGTTTCTGCTAAAAGCCCTCAAGCAAACAGAACAGTTTTTAAGCAATGCCAGCTTAAGCGTGAGAGAGCCCTTCGTGTCCCATAACATCAAGACAAGGCTAACTTGTATCTTCTACTTTTTACAAGTCTGCATGGGCAATAAGCCCTTCTCCTGTATCGAGAGACTGTCCATAGAAATATTAGCACTCTTAATCTCTCTTTCTTTAACACTCTTCCCTGATGAAAACAAGTCAAACTGGAGTGATGACACGAATGCCTTGTATGAGAATGGTTTGCAAAGGCAAATTCTGGCATTTTGTTGATCTATAGCTCTATAGATGTAGTCCAATTCTAAATAGCCCACAGTTAAAGAAAAGACCTTTCCTAGTGTACTTAACTCCCCCCCCGCTTTTTTTTTTTTTTTAATGAACTACAGATATAAATCCCTTGGGCCTCATGTAGAAAAAAAAGTAGTATTTTTTTTCTGTTTCTTTTTTTCTGTTTTCAAGATCATTTATCAACATTGGTTTCCTCACTGAAACANTTTTTTTAAACCAACTACAGATATAAATCCCTTGGGGCTCATGTAGAAAAAAAAAGTAGTATTTTTTCTGTTTCTTTTTTTCTGTTTTCAAGATCATTTATCAACATTGGTTTCCTCACTGAAACATCGCTGGAACGACCAAGCCAATGCAGTCTGCTGAAAGGGATTATATAAAAGTTGTCAAATTTATACCATTACTATCCAGTATTCATAGCAATGACTTTACTTGAGAAAGCATTTTAACGATTCCACTCAACTGACTCACACTCTTCCTAGAACTGGTGAATTACAATCATTACTATCAATAGCACGTGGAAGAATGGTTTGTTCAATCCAGCTCTACCGTCCTCTAAGGTAGTTAAAGGACTCCTAGGGAAACAGTGAAAACAAATCACTTCCATAATGACACAAGCATTATGGTTTGATTCAATTCTACGTCAAGCCTTCCATTCCTCAGACTGAAGTTTTCAGCAGCCTGGAGATCAAAACATCTGACTGCCAGGGATGAAAGGCTATTTCTACCACTGCTTTCTTCCCACTATCCTACTATCCTGTATGTATCTCAAATCCTGATATCGCTATTAAAAGCCTCGGTGGAATGTGGGGAGAGCTGCTCAGAATGACCATGGAGGATGTGTCTGTGCTACTATGTTAGTCTGGAGGAGTAAAGTGGTTTTGAGGTACAGGTACATGGTGCTGTGCCTCAAACACTGAGTTCAGTTCTGGGCCCCTCACTGAAAGAAACCCATTGAGGTCTGGAGTGTGTCCAAAGAAGGGCAACTAAGCTGGTGAAGATGATAGAAGCTGACATCATGAAAAAAAAGAATGTGGGTAAAATAATAATAATGTAATAGAATAAGTAAATTATTACATTAGGATAAAAGAATAGTTATTACTTGGTAAATTTGCTGATGCATCAAGGCAATTTACTATCCCAAGGGAGAATTCCTATTTAGCCAAACCAGAAACGAGAGAAACTGTGCAGTACACGTTTCACTTTAATGAGCAAACAAAATTAAGAGCAGGACATCTACAAACCCTGAGTATTATGGCTGAAAGAAAAAGGGGGGGAGGGCTTAAAATCTGTAAAGAAACCATATACTGTATATCTCTCCCTATATATATATTCCATCGGATATTTTTCTGCAAACTTCTAAACTTATGCCTTGCAGAATGGATGATTAAGATCTTAATAGCTGATACCTCATATCAGGGTCAACTGATACTAGAAATATATTCACTATTTTTGTATTTATTATTTGCTACCAATAAGAATATTTTCAAGAAGAAAGCATCTATTTCACAGGCTCTCAGACTCAGGAATGGGCTGAAATAGAAGCAGTTTCTCAATTCTCTACCAGGTTTCAAAGCTCAAACACGTCATTTCACAATTGAAAGAATAATCCATCCCATTGATTAGTCTGCACTCTAGCAAATACTATATCCTATACAGAACAGTACCTGTTTGCAGAAGTAAATTTTAAAATGATGCAGGATTTAAAAGGTCGGTGACATTTGGTACACATTTCAAATATCTTGTAATCACATCTAATACGTTAACTGTTTTCCTCCAAAAGAAACTTATGTTTTTTCAGTATATTATCAAAAAAGAAAGGAATTATTCTATGTCTTTGATATTCCAAAACTGCCAGATGGTGTTGGAGAGGATTTCTAACGCTAATTGTTCCCCATGTCTGTGTCTCTCTTGAAAACTACAACAGCATGAGAATTTTAAAATACAGAGAATGAAGCACGGTCACTCATTGCCAGGGCCTTGGGGCAGTGCCCAGCCTTGGCCTGACCTGGTCCCGCGGCCGTACTGGCCATCCCCAGGGCTGGGGCTGTCTCCAGGGCCCTGCTCCCTTGGGACGATGGAATGGGGCCTGGTGGCCAGGCCTGCCCTTGCCCCACTAGCAGCCCCATGGTGTCCATCCCTAGGGACACCCCAGTCTGTATCCCCAGACCCCAGTCTGACATAAGCAACCTTTGCTAACTTCAAAGTTATCCAGAGCAGTATGTATACACCTAAAATGGGCTAATTTTCTGAATTCTGGGTTCTCCAGTTCTTGTAAAAAAAAACAACATTTAAGTACATAAATAAGCTGCATTATTGTCAGAAAATATGTCTCAAATCTCTGTCACTGAGAATATTTCAGATACAAGGTAAGGGCACAGTAACATGTAAAAGAAGGCTATTTATGACTATNCCCCATGGTTTCCATCCCTAGGGATACCCCAGTCTGTGTGGTACTCTGACGTAAGCAACCTTTGCTAACTTCAAAGTTATCCAGAGCAGTATGTATACACCTAAAATGGGCTAATTTTCTGAATTCTGGGTTCTCCAGTTCTTGTAAAAAAAACCAACATTTAAGTACATAAATAAGCTGCATTATTGTCAGAAAATATGTCTCAAATCTCTGTCACTGAGAATATTTCAGATGCAAGGTAAGGGCACAGTAACTTGTAAAAGAAGGCTATTTATGACTATAAAGGTACTTAATCTTTTTATATTTATTCTGTTAAACTGTACAGTTGTTTTTTTGTTTATTTAGAAAGTGTTCTGGCTCACTTTTTGGTGTAGGCAGCTATATGAGACAGACTGTTTCTACAATGCTGTAAATGCACACTACCAAAAATAAACATGTTAACTATGTTCTGAAAGTTCTGCTGCCTCACAGTGAAAGTATAAAGAAGAGAAAAAAAATAAGGCAGCCCCATAAGGCACAGATTTTCAGAGCTGTGAGAGAAATCTGCTTCTAAATGAGGATTATACCTGAATCAAAAGTATTTAAATGTATTATTTCAAGTTGCATAAAACAAGTCATATTTTATATGGATTTTGAATCTCTCCCCCTTGTCACTATAAAGCTATGGTAGATTTATAAAAATTTCTAAATTAATATTATCATGACCACTATAAAAGGATGAGTTTTTATGCTACCAACAAAAATATCCTACATATCCTACATATATTGAATCAGTAGTGACATCAGTAACATCATATGAAACCTGCAGTTTTGTACCCAATGACCATAGCCAGCATAAGCAACACGTGTTAAAATAATTCATCCCAATTCCTCTTCGAGAAAAGCAAGCTGGTCCATTTCTCTCTATTTGTTGATGAGTAAAATATGAGCAGCAAACCATACTTCAGTAGTTGAAGAACAGTTAAAATTGAAGGGAAGAAAGAGAATTCAAACAAACTTGCTCCATCCACTTTGCTCTTCCCTGTTCCAACTGTTTTTTTTTTTTTCAATCTTTCTCCCTTCGTTACTAAAATAGGTCAAACTGTCTGGGAAGATAGTAAGCTCCATAAGGCACTTGACTCAGCACCACAGTGGAAAATGGTGACTCAGGTCAATATGAAATTCCTTGTGGATCCATAGATGTCTCTCTTCAAACTAACCAATGTGCAGAACACTGAGCAAGCATAGAGCTTAATTATGACCAGGGACACATATTACCACCTTACCACTGTTTTAAGGGAGCCTCCCTCTACTGTCATAACTGTTTCTCCATCATAAATCACTCCTTGATGCTGAAGAAATATGCAGATGGACAGAAATGCCAATCTGAATGCTTTTTTCTTTCTCTTTAGTTGAAATCTGTATTACAGATATCAATCATACAGGCTTTCTGTTTTATGCCAAGACAAGCAAGGGAAAATATGTTCCTACTAAGTGATTCTCATGAGTCTGGCATGAGACTAAACTCCTTCATCTCAGAAATGGCAGAGCTGGGATCTCATTTTACCTACAGTGATTAGGAAACTTTCCTCTGACATAAAGATCATCTTCCACAGATCTACTTTAGTTCACAAAGCTTCCACAGCCAAGTACCACAAAGACTTCACTCTCGGTGGCCTCTGCAGCACCCTACACCTCATCAGATAATTCAGCTGTGATGAAGTGAGATGAAATAGTGATCCATTTCTCCTCTGCTATTTCACTAGGAAAAGTTTAAAAATATACATATGACTTCTGCACGGTCAGCTGCAAAAGTTGTATATTTCTTCATATATACAAATGTGCCATAAACCATTTGAATACTTGAGTAACTTCCATCGGTTATAACAAGTAGAAAGTGGAAGTTTCTTTTACTATTGGCAATCTGACAGGTTGTTTTAATTCTCTCTTTTTGCAACAAAACCAGCACCATCATTACTCCACCCAGCGTGAGACATTCGGCTTTTTTCTGCATTTAATCTCATGAGATCCTGCCAGCAGAGAGCATAAAAGCACTCTCAGTCATAAAACACGGTCAGACTTCAAATGGCAACTAATAAAGAACAAGTTTTTTAGAGACTACCATTAAAAAATAAACAGTAATTAATACAAATGAATTATGCTATGAATATACTATAGACTCCACATTTACATTATACATTGTAATAAGTTCTAGGAACACTTATTCTGTAATTTACCCTTTATGTGCTTCCTTTCCTATTACTCATAAAGTTTCAATGTTTGCTACCCCAGGACAGTAAAATCAAAGGACTAAAATCGTTTTTTGAGAAAACGGCAGTATTGTCAGCACTGGAAACAGAGATAATATCACCTGAAAACTGAGGACAGACTTCTGTACAACCAGGAAAAGCCAAGAAGCCAACCAGCTTGCTGCTGTGACATGCACGGGGTTAACATTAGCATTACCTTTGGATTTTCCTCAGAAGTAACACCTAGACCTTTGATAAAAAACATTCTGGCTTGGTAAACACGCACAAGTTTTCTTGAGTCATGACAGAATTCCCTACCCTAACCTTTCCCAGATCTAGTTCCATGATTTAATCACCCTCCATATTCCATTACTGTGATGGAAATATGTCCCCTTTGCCATTTCCTTTCTCAACAAGGGACTTCAAGTAGTCAGACTACTTGAAATCAGCCCTACCATCCTCATCTCCCAAATAACTCTACCCTAAATATGATAAATGTTGATATCCATCATTATTTCTAGGTCAAGTCTCCCAGTCACTGAGGTCTAGAAAGCTTAGAGACCACAACTATTACCATATTTCTGGGACTCCAATGTATATGTACATCACTACTGTGATCGTTAACTTAATTGTTCCTTGGTTCTCTTTACTGGGCTCCGTACAACATTAACAGCTTCCCTGAGATTAAAATAGCCCAATGTCTGACCAATCTAATGGCAAGTGAAAGAAAGCAAAAAAAAAAAATGCTTTTCAGCAGACAGTGGTATGAAACAAGCAGTTATTGAGGACTGTGGAATTAAAAATAATAGTGTTTTGAACTAACAGACTGATGTAAGCAGGAGGAATAAAGGTCTGCCATGAGAGCACGTAGGCTGAAGACTGTGTGTCTTCAGTACAGAAATTCATGATATTTTTGTTTAGTGTTACCCTGCTAAAGCTTGATTTGGTAAATTAGCTGTGTATTAGGAGCTTTACCATCAATATCCATAAAACATTCCTTTTCAATCTTTCATTTTAAATCATGCCAATCACAAAAATATTGGTTGTGTAGTAAAAAATCATGTCAGCCAGAAATGTCAGAAATTAATATTGCATTAATAGAACTTATCTCACATCCCCATGCATTCCTTCAGTTTTATGTGCATGATATATATTAAAAAAATGATTTAAAGTTGCTCACAAATACTTCCTACAAATAAATGTCTTCCTACAACTCACTGATGTATTAATCACAGCTATTAGCATCGCTTTTCATCTACAGCAGACATCTCTATCATCCTTCCATGTACTTAACATGTAATTAGAAAGTTTATGCTTACAGTATTTCTAAGATGAGCAACATGTCACAACAGCTTGGTTAATAAATGTCACAACATGTTGATTAATAATAAATGTCACAGGCTCGGTAGTGGTAACTTTTCTGCTCAGTCACACATAAGACACTGTAAATCCTACAACACTCTCTACTTGCCCTGGACAGAGATTTCTCTGATGTTTTCAAGGACATTTTCTCAGAATAAAAAGGTAAACATTAATAGTCCCACTAAACCTTAAGAAAGTCTTTTGTATCTCCTGAATGTGGTGATGTGGGGAAGAGCATGCCCTGGACTCGAGGTGGGGTTACTCAGTACAGCTGTAATGATACTGTGAATATAGAACAAAACCCAGCAGAGCTAGTAAAGCTATTTGTAATGCTGGGATTTACCCTAGTGACATCTCCCAAATTCAATTACTAAAGTTTTTCATTTTCTAGCGCAGAGGCAACCTTTCTCCACTTTTACTTCTAGCATTGTATTTCCTAATAAATTCACACTAATGAATTCATTGCAAACAATATATCAATCAAATAAAACTTTAATAATATCAGTTTGCCGAGAAGACTTGGACTGTTTTAAAAATATGTACATATAGACCGACTGCAGAGCTATAGGTACTGTAGCAAGTCTTCCACCTGCTGGACAAAGGCAGCACTAAGCTTCCTTCACAGGAAACAGATGGAGCAAATATCTGTTATCCAAACAATGACCAAAGGAAAAAAAATGAAAGACAACATCAAGGTTGCCTTCTTCTTGTCTAAGTGCACTAAGTAAATAAATAGAGGCGAAAATGCAGCATCTGATTAAAAGGATAGAAAGAGGTCAAGTATTTGTTACAGGGCAGGGCATGTCTTTTACTTTCCCAATATTCCGTTTTTAATCAATGTATTCCAAGAAGGTCTTTGTCGTGTGTGCTTCAGAAAGACCTTGCGACATTTGAACTGTAACATTGAGGGCTGCCTCACTTTTTTGGCTACTCTAGACCACTAACTGCCCTCCCGCGGCAAACAGAGGCATTTTCCTCTCTGCTCTCCCTTTCTCAGCACAAGCCAGCAGGCAAGGCAGGATACCGCGTCCGCTGTGATCCTAGGGCAGCTGAGCAGTTACCCGATCCCCAAGCCCTTGGGCAGCTGCAGAGCGGTGCCAGGGGCAGCACTGCAGCCTTGACTCCCCAAGCTGCCCTCCCCAAGGGAGAGCAGTCGCCCATGATTCCCAAGAAGAGGGGCTGATTCTCTGTAACTGGAGGCGGGGGACGCTGCGGAGGGATACCACATGCACCTGTGTGTCCACCTGCGTTTCTGCAAGACGTGGAGAAGCCCTCCAGCAGTGGGCAGCCCAGAGCAAAGCCACGCGGTGCTGTCTGCTGGTTCCAAGGAACGGGAGCGTATCCTTTGCTAAAGTTTGCCTTGTCCTTGCTGTGCTCAAGTAATGTTTTTTATTAAGTAGCTTCCTTTGAGAGGACCGGCAGCATTCTTTGCGGAGGTGTTGCCTAAGCTTTTGGCAAATCACGGATGCAAATGAAGAGGCTACAGCCCTTCTGCTGTGTTACCCGCTCTCCTTAAGGATCTACGCAACCTCAAGAGGAGGAAAGCCGTGAAATGCAACTGCTCCTAGAGCTGGGAAAAGACAGTGGCAGCTGAGCTATAGCATGGGCTTTGTTGTTCCTTGCACTTGAAAACAAAAACTTGAGAATTTTTAGCACAGAAAAATTATAACATTGCCTTTACAAAGCAAATTTATATATATGTAGGACTCAGTGTCACAACATTTATGTTCAGAAATTATAAGCCAGACAAAAGGTAGAGATGAAGACAGTCAGACACCTCAAATTTCATGTTGCCAAAAACACCATAATATATATTTTAAAAGATCTAAAAAATACTTAGGAGAAACTCATGACAGTCATACAAACCATCAATAAAAGAAAACAAACGTAGAATATTGGTGAAAAAAGCAAGAATGATATTAAATAACCTTACAATAAAAGCAATGTAATGGTGTTACTATAAATCATCAATAATAATGCAGATGCAACAGAAATGATCAATGAATATTTTGTTGAACTCTTTCATACAAGTAAAACCATATGTAAGCTTGATGAAATTCTACTTTATTTCAGTGGCAACTGAGGAGGCTGCTAACAGAGCTTACTAAAGTTAGATGTTTATTGAAAAGTGTTTGGGACAGAGTTTGAGAGCAAACAGCAGAACTCTGGTGAATGCTTAATATTTTTCAGAAGGTCAGGTAAAGGGAATCATTTCAACATTACAGAGCCTACCAAATTAATGTAAGTGGTAGATAAATTTAAGACAGTACCTACAGCAAGACTCAATCAATACAAATGTTAAGAATAGCAATCAAATGTTAATTTCTGTTTGTTCACATACAATTCCTCATCACAACTAGTTTGGTAAATTATCCAATGGTTTTACCAGTCTGCCTAATAATAATAGTGTCAATGCAACATATAGATGTCACATTTGCATCAACAAATGAAGGCACTTGCATACTCACTGCATCCATACTCCATGTTGACCAGCCTAAGGCCAGCTTGGCTGTGGAATTCCAGCCCAAAATCTGTGACACATGCTAATAAGCCCCACACGTGCAGGATGCTACCCGGTCCTGGACTAACACAGTCTTATAGTATCTGGACATAAGCTGACTAGAATTCATGTGTTTTTAAAGGGATTCCATAGCATCAGTTCTTATCTCTTCCTACTTAACACTTCTGGAAGAAAACAAAGTGATCAGAGATGATGTGAAGGCTACGGAAAGGCAAACAGCAGAGAGGGTAGAGTTCACTGATACAACTGATACAGAGCAATGCAGATCACATGGTCGCGTAGACACGAGTGATCACAATATACCTTAAGATAAGCAAAGGTAAAGTCACGCACAGGAACAAAGACAATGACCTCTACTCTGGTAACCAGAAACACTTGAAAGGACAATCAGCCGACCATGGCTTTTTGGAGACTTCTGTGGCCAGAGGGGCTGTGTGATCCTGGGACGTTTAGAAAGAGCAGGAATATAGCAGGAGCAAAACATGAGAGCACAAATGTTGCATTACCTCTGTATATGGCAGTGCTGTACTCCCTTTTAGAAAAGCATGATGAGTTTTCAGGTTAATATGTTAGGAGGACATCAACAAACTACAAAGAGCTCAAAGATGAATGCAGGAATGATTAAGGGATTGGATTTCAGCTTAATAGAGAAAAGCTGAAGCAATGATTTGATCACATTCTTTAAGTAGCTAAATGGAGAACACTGGAAGTATAACATTTTTCAGTCTAGCAACAAAGAAATAAGAAGACCCAATGGCTGGAAATCAAGGACAGAAATTCAGAAAAGATATTATATAAATGTTCATAACAAAAATTCTCAATAACTAATATATTTTTCCCAAAACTAAATAGTAAATATCTAAGATTGTAAGGTTATTCAGAACATTCATATAAATGAAAAAAATATATTTATATAAAAAGTGTGACATGTCTTGTATCGTATATTATTCAGTTACTAGTAAAATTTTCCTACTAGAATACAATTTTACAATTCCTGCTGACTAGATTAACAGTATCAGATCATATTATATAAATTATTAATATAATTAATATAATTATATAAAATTGTCCTCTTTTATTAAAATAGAAAAATGTTAAAATAGATATTTGTAAAAATGGATAGATTCAAGATGCCAATTGAGAAGATAACGAGTAACATGGGTAGGCAAAATTTTGATTTAAACACCTCAGGTAAGTAAAAATCTCCGCATTTCATCTGCAGAACAAAAGTCCAACATCTAAAATATTTTATATCTTTTTACTTATAAAGATGTGTGCTTTGAATGCACTACAATACTATTTACTGACAACGATTTGTATCACTCTGTAAATTCTTCATTAAAGTCAAAACAAAAAGGTTAAAATTAAAATATCATTCCTGTCCTCAAAGATCAATTGTTTTTCCTTTTTTTAAACTTCCTGTTTTGCTATATAGGAACTCTTCTTTATCACACTTGTTTCACGGAACATGCTATTATTGTTTTGCTTTACTCCCCATCAGCAAAAAACTACTGCACCTGAACAAGGCACTAAACCCCTTTTCCATGCGTGTTTTCTCACAGAATAAACTGACATCAGTAGATTGTTTGCTTTTAACCCTGACACCCCCCCCCAATCTATTTTTGAAACAAATTTTATTTTAGGATGTCCTGACGTTGATACTAAATTGGAAACCCTGGTGTGAATTTTATAGAACACTATTTCCTTTTATAGAGGATGTTCACAGCTAATCTGTCATCCCCAGGGCAGACAGAGGCCAGGAGGCTAGGAAACCGAGACAGGTGGCCTGAGAGGAGCCTGAAACCAAAGCCTCTTGGGTTGCTGCAAGATTAAGCTGCATAAAGTCTCAATAGGCTATAAAACTTGACTCTTTGGACAAAATTAAGACTATTTTATTTAATTTCTTCTGAATTAGTATAAGACATGACATTTTTACATTAAAAAAAAAAAAATTGTGCCTCTCCATATTAATAGGAGATACACAAATGTACCTATTGGAGTGAAAAACTAAACAATTTAACATCCATAATTCTAACTCATAGAATCGAAAAATCTTTGATAGTATAATATGATACGTTTGATACGTTATAGATCTGAGTAAGAAACATAGAACAGTTAAAAAGTGAAAGATTTCAAGTCCTGCCAAGATTCTGGAGCCACCCAATACAGCTGCAGCCACATGCAGACAAGCAGCGCTGCCTCTGCAGTGAAAAGCAACTTCCTTCTGAAACTCTCTTTTCTTTCTGTACCTTGTTTTTTCACTTCAGGACGGCCAAACACTGATCAGAAAACCTTTCCTGCAGAACTAACAGCTCTCCCCACAGACGAACGCAGGCAGTGAATTGCTCCGCTCCTCACCGCAGCCCTTCTCCCAAGAAGGGGATGACCACGCTGGCCTGGATTTCCCCCCAGTCCTGCAAACACTGCTGCATGCTTACACAGTGCAAATGCATTTTTAAAGCTGCTTAAAAGAGCATCACTTGGTGACTCACTCTCATTCTACTAAGTTATTATTAATAATGAAATGGAATTTGGTTATTAAATTATTTTTCTATTAAATTTTACTATTAAAATATTTACAATTTTAACTATTATTTCTGTAAATAGAGATTAAAAAAAAGTCATAAATGGATGATCACTGACTTCTCCCTCTCCATGGCTTGCAGAGATACAGGAGACACATGGATAGCATTCCCATCTCCGAGGGATACATGGTCTTTAGTAGATCACTCCTGGCATGCTGCTGCTGCTGCTGCTGCTAAGACGAAGCAGCATTCCTTACGAGGTTGGAGCTAGAGTCACGTTGCTGCTATCTCCGAGGGGGCCACCAGGCAGGACAGGTAGGGGACATCTCTGCATCCCTGGATGGCTGCACTGCCCGAAGGGAAGGTCAATAAGATGCATGGGGTATCCCCAAAGCCACCAGAACTATGTGAAACACCAAGGTAGACTCCGCACTTTCCTCCTTGGCTGTCAGCTTTCTGTGGTATTGAGGATCTTTATTTGAGCTCCAAACTTGATCTTAAAGGCATCCATNCAGCAGTTTCTACGAGGTTGGAGCTAGAGTGAGTCATGTTGCTGCTATCTCCGAGGGGCCACCAAGCAGGACAGCTAGGGGACATCTCTGCATCCCTGGACGGCTGCACTGCCCGAAGGGAAGGTCAATAAGATGCATGGGGTATCCCCAAAGCCACCAGAACTATGTGAAACACCAAGGTAGACTCCGCACTTTCCTCCTTGGCTGTCAGCTTCCTGTGGTATTGAGGATCTTTATTTGAGCTCCAAACTTGATCTTAAAGGCATCCATTTGGAAATCTTCACAGCAAAATTCCTCCTGAAGGCACATGTGGAGTAGTCTACTACGGTAAAGCACCCTGTCAATGCTTTACACAAGCAGTCAGCAGCCTTTGCTGAGCTCAAACATAAAGATATTACCCATAGTAGTTAAATTATTGAGGGGGGAAAAAATAGCACAGAAATACTATTTACTCCCATTACCCTGCTAAAGGAAGACCCAAGTCTTATAAGCAGCAAAACCTGGGGGAAGAGGGGATTTGCAAGGCATGGAGAGCAAATATTTGTGTCTGTCTTTTGGTGTATGTCTGCAAATGGGGTGGAAGTACATATGTCAATAAAAATAATTGACATTGCACAAAATAAGTTTATCTCCACTACTGTGTTTCCATTTAATACCTATAATATATAAATTATTTTACTTAAAATGATATACACAGAAGAAAGATAACTGCATTTTTAGAAATTTCCTGTCTTTTTCTTGAGTAGTTGTGAGATAAACATAGCTAGACTTATTTAACCTTTTTATAGTTTATAGCCCATAGCTCCTAAATCTACCACATAGCTGCATGTACAAAGAAAAGATATCAAGAATTAACCAGAAGAAAAAAAAAAAAGCTTTCTCTCCTGCATTTTTCTACACTATCCCACTGGTAAGCAGTTTTTCACAGGAATCTATTTTGTTCCTAGCAGGACTATTTTATTTAACGACTCTACATCTTGGGCTTCTGCTAATAACACCAAATGATACAATTTATCTAAGCTAAGAAATGCTGTAGCACTTCGAAAATGCATCTTCACAGCCATTAGCATTTCAATACCAAGGTAATTTCTGCTTTTAACTTTGGAGAAGTTTGAATATAAGAACAGGATGTCTTGTAGAGTTGGATGACAAACTTAATGAAACCAAGAGCCATGATACTTGATACGTAAGTAGTGGACTAATAGGCTTTTTTACTCTCTTTCTTGTCCTACGGATCCCACTCACATATTCTGCACAACTTTCCCCTTTTTTTTTTTTCCTAAAAGGTATCCATTCTATTAAGTTAAAGCCTCTGCAGTGATTCTAGGTTTGCTATTTGGTGTATTGATGCCGTCCTGTTTAATGTTAGATATGTTAGATGTTAGATATGCTAAGTATGCTAAATATTCATATATAGAATATATGGCGTATATGTTATGTTGAAACAGTTTTTTTTAAGGCAGTAAATATAAATTGTCATCTTTTGGTTTAGCATTCCCTTTGGTCATTACAGTAGTTCACTAGTACAATCTTGACAAATATTTTAGCTCTGGAGCCTGTGAGTCCCTAAGCTATCAACTCCATGAGTTCCTTAATTTACACTTGCTAAGAGAGGATCAGCAGATCAGGTTTGGTTAAATGAAAATTTCTGTTTGGATTACAGGCTGAAGCTGCCTGAACGTGGGGTTACCCATCAGTATGAAGAGCCACGATAGGGGGCATCTATTCTCCAAGGAAAGTGTTAAAGAACATGGTCAGACAAATTAAAAAAAAAAATCTATATATACTGCAAGGCAAGCATTTACGTTTTCTGTATCTCTCATAGTACAAAACTAATTCTGTTAAATTCAGAATTGTTCCACCACAAGCATTATGAAGCTTTTTAAACAGAAGGTACTTTGATGAAATGTGTGTGTCTACATGAGAGCAGTCACACATAAACCAAAGCTTTCAAAACTGACTGGCAAAATTAGCCTGATTGAATTAATTTAATAATTGAATTTGCACATACATATAGCATAAATACGATCATGAGAATTTTAAAATTGATAGAACTTCTATTTTCAGATTTCATATTCATAAGCTTTAAGTTTAGTTTTTAGCAACTCTAGTAAAATAATCCAGTAAACTTTAAAAGACTGTTATTTCCAGAAAATACCTTAGTGCTGTTTCAAAAATTAAATGCTCCAAGGGAAAAAAAATTAAAAAAAAGATGTTTGTACTACATAAAACTTTACATGATCTCTCACGTTCTTGGAAACACATCTATGAGAAAAACTACTAAATAATCCAACTTAAAATAATTAAATTACTTTTAAGAAAGCGTACTCCTGTGACAAACACTATCTCTAGACTTACATATTCCATTACAACTGTCTGTATCAGATAATAGATTATTTTGTAGATTTTACTCGGATGAATCAACTATCTTGTTTGATTTAGAGATTTGCTCACTACTGCAATGTACTTAAGTAAAGTTGGCAACTAGGAACCTTACATGATAAATCGACAATGTGAAAGGTTAAAATCAACAAAAATTGGAGCTTTTAGTTGTGAAAACAACCAGTAAATCTCAAGACATACCAATAATGTTTTCTTTTATTTTCTCACCAATTAAGCGGGATACTGTTTCTCAGTCTGAGGTGCATGTAGGTTATCAGGTGTGTGTGTACTTTTAGGATAAGCTGTGTTCATGGCAATACGATTACCTTGATGACCCGGGAAGAGTTTGCACAGTCCAAATCCACGTTTTCCATAGTTTCTCTCATATGTCAAAGCACCACACAGCTAAAATTCCTTAAGCTGGTAGACGACCCTATAGCTTCAGAGATGGGTTTCTGAAGACAGGAATGCTTCATTTCAAATACTATCTAGAAAACAAAACAAAAAAGCAGATTCTGCTGCTGAGTGTGAAACACTGTAAATGTCTGCTAAAATAGATAAACCAAACATGTCATTTGGTTTCCAATCATTACTGCCTGCGTACTCACCTACAGCAATAGCTATGATTCACAGTATATCAAATAAGGCCAATATCTGCGGCTCTGACACGCACTGCACTGCCTGGCTTACAATAAATGACTCAGTTTATTGATCCGTTCACTAAACATGACCAATGAAAGATTTCCATACACACAGGGATACATGAGTCAAAAAAGCATCCACTACAGGTAGGTATCATCAGGAGCAGAAAACAGTTCTAGCACCCTTAACTCACAAGTTTTTTTTTTCCATAAATAATGTAAAGAACGGCTACTGCAGTAGTGCTATAACCACAGAGGATGTCTTCTTCCATTCAATACAGTATGTTACTGTAAGGAACTTATCAGTAAGTCTGTAAGGATTTACTCGTATTAACTTACAACTGTGCAAAAAATTGACAGCTAGGAGTGGCACCAAGTAATTCTTTTACTCAGGGTTAAACCATGGAAAATAATTACCCAATACATCTTCCAGGCAGGCTGCAGAGAAAAAAAAAATACACAAAAGACTTTTTTTCTCTTTATATGTATACAAGGGCATTCCCTTCCACTATAGTGCACACAGAAAACTGTGCTCCCATGAAATTTAGTTTTTCTCCCTAAATGATTCCCAGTTATCATAACCGTTCCTGACTGTTTATGAATTGAGCATTATTCCCCCTTCACCTCAACCTCTGACTTTGATCCACAGGCTTATTCCAGTCATCTGTTACGGCTGGTTTCTTAATTGCAGTCTTTTTCATGGAGGAACTGCTATATTGTGTTTGATTATATAGCACTTCATGTGGCGGGAACATTTGGTTGTCTGCTACTGCAAGCCCAATGATAATCTTGAGAAAATGAGTCACTCTATATAAGTGAAATAAAGAAGCCAAGCCAATTCTGCTCAGACAATTGCCCACTGCCTATACAGGGTCATATGAATAATAGTCTGGAGTCTGAGTTTGATTTTTGTTTTAGACAAATTTTCTCTTTAAATCTCTAGAAATATCCACGCAGTGAATGACCCAAGCTTTCTGACCTCACATTACAGAGAGGAGTGAGTTCAGTTCCTCTAAGGACAAGGTTTGGCCTTGAAATTATGAGTCTTTGCCATATGCATAAAAATATCAATATAAAATATTATGATAAAATGAAAATATTAATACAAAATTGAGATGTCTAGTGGAGAAATAGATGGTGATGATTCAGTAGTATGTGGTTCTCCATGAGAAAATCTATGTGCGCTATTTCACAAGTTAATTTCCATAAAATTACACATCATCTTAAGAACTTTGCAGTGCATTCTCAGACACCACCAAGTGTGGTGGACCTGCTCCTGCACAGCTGTTCTTGGGATAGAGAAGAGTGTGTAAGATTTCTGAGGTAGATAGGTGGATGAAAGACAGGAGACATCCAAGAGGGCTGAGCTCTGGGATTAGTACAGCAGGAGGGTGGGAAAGGAGGCCCACGTGTATGTCACTCTGTGGGGTGACTGGAAGTGTCTGGGAGATGCTGGCAGGGAAGCGGGTAACTGGCCCCTCACGACCGGGATCCAGCAGAGGAAACAGGCGTAACAGAGCAGCTCTATGTGATGCCCTGACATTAGCTCGTTTTAAGAACTTCATGCTGTTCTGCTTACAAGAAATATATCAACGTGTAATATGACAATCTCTGAAATACTATCTGCTCACACCCATGTTTCATGTTGTAAAGACAACAGCTTACATGTTGGTAGAATTCCATGAGCGTTGAAAAACACTGCTAAACTGTTTTTTATTTATTTTTATCATACTCTGTTTATGTTGGAGGAGGAAATAAACTGAGACAAATCATTTTTCTTGTGGCCAAGGAGAAAAATCTATCACCATCCTTTCTGCAACATTTTACATCTTGAAACTGGTGTCATGACTCCATTTCCTCTTTTCTAAATAAACAAATTTAACTCCTTCAATATTTGCTCACAGATCATGTTTCCAAACCAATAGATCCACAAGTTTGTCTATACTTTTTGTCAAGTGTGGTGGGTAAACACAGGCACAGTACTGAGATCTCACAGCTGCTTTGCGTGACCAGACAATTAACTCTTGAGTCTCACATATTCTCTTCTTCTGGTGTGTCAAAATGTCCATTGCTTTTTCAGAACAATTTGGATGATTCACATTACCCAGAAGGTAAAGGAAAATGAAAATGATTGAGCCATGTGTTTTACTTTATACTGCAATGAACAAGTAATGCTCCTGCATCCAGTCACCATGTCTCACCTGACAGGGTTACTTCTGCTTTTTTTTAGATTTTCTAATTTTCTAGCAATTCCAGTATTATGGTTTTGAGAAAAATGCAGATCACACAACCAGCATTTTTGGATATCTAATTACATCTGCAAGTATTAAACCAGTAATTTAAAGATCTAATACAGACAAAAAAAAAAAAAAACAAACAAAAAAACTTTCCTACTTCAATCATTTCCCCCATTTGTTGAATACTGTGGGGCTTGCTTGTTTGTTTGTTTTTAGTTTTTTGGGAGGTTTTTTTTTTGTATTAACTGTTTTTCTGTTAACCTTCCTCAGTGCTTTGTGTTTAAGGACCCATAAACACAATCCCCTGTTTAACAGAATGGTCTCCTTGCTTTTGATGTAAGAAGAAGGAATATTTGACAAACAACCTTTCCAAGTTGTGGCAATCATAGTTAAAATTGGCACTGTTTGCCTTCCTGCTGTCAAGGATAGCAGGAGTAAATTCTGGAAATCAGATAGTTTCTCTTTTGTTAGCGTGAATCATGAGAACTCATGCAGCTAACATATTCTGGAAAAGAAAACGAGAATTCCTGGATATTACTGAAGGTCTAATATAGGAAATAATAAGAAGAGACAAGCTAATACGGTATGTTTATATGGGACATCGTAAAGTTGTTATTGTTAATCATCACTACGTACAAAGAAAAGCTTGGAATATTTCCAGATAATCTACAAACTGGAGTAATTTCACATAATGGCCTTGAGACAACTGAAGAAGTAGCAGCAGCAATGTGCTTTTATTCAGCTTAAATGTTGAGATTCATTCTCAGGTGTAGCTTAAGAGCACTTCAGGGCTGTGATGAGCTCACCTCCAAAAGTAACTTATTTATACTCCATGAGCAATGCCAGACATGGAACCCCAGTCTTATCACATCCCCTGCATAACTTTTCATATTCCAGTGAATATGAAAAATATGAGAAGTGTCCAACCCTTTAAGATGTGTATTTTGAATATGTCCCCTTACTCTATTGGGACAGTTTTCTACCTTGTCCTAGAATAAGCTGGAGTGAAGTAAATTACTCAGGATAGTTGCAATGATATATGTCTGCTATGGAACATATTAATATATATATATATGAAATAATTTACTCTTTTAAAAGCATTGCTTTGGGCCCATTCTTAGTTCAGCTTTTAAGGCTCAGGAGATAATGGCGCAGGCAGCAAGAAGAACAGGCAAAATTTCAGCAGAGTTTTTTAATTTTAACTGAAAATAACGGGAGTATTTTTTTAATGTCACTGATTTGGGACTGTTCAAACCAGTAGCCACAAACAAACTCAACCAAGACTCAACTGCTGCTTCAGAAGGATGCAGTCCTTTAGCAGGTCCTATGCAATTAACTGCCATCTCTATCTTACTGTCTTTAATACCCTACTACAACTCAAATACCATTAGACTTTTAATATTACACAACCATAGTATTAATTGGAAAGTATTAGAATCATGAAACGTGCTGATAAAAAAATCACTGAAAACTTTGCAAAAATACTTCTCAGATTGCATATGATAATGCAGCATAAGAGCAATTACAAATTGTGCAAAATCTTGGGCATAAACTATGGCCAAGGTATTACTGATGTAAATTAAAAGACAAAGATAAATGCAATCTTAATGCTTCCTAGGTATTTTTTATGTTTAAAATCGTATTCCTTTTTTTGAGATGATAACTTATTGCCACTTGCTGTCACTTAACTGAGCAAGATAGTCTATAAACCATGAAAAAAATATGAACAGAATATTGTAATATTCTTCATTAGGTCAAAAGTCTAATAGTATCTGAAAAGATTAGTACATATCACTACACAACTTTGTCTATTAAGTTAAGCTTGTTAAACTTTTCTAAATAGAACAGGAACATAAAGTAACGTGATAGTAGATGAGATGAGAAAGTCTGATGGATTTTGTTTTAGATCTCTAACCACAGCAAAACACAAAAATATTGAATTGACAGAGAGGACCTGGTAATTTTAAAAGTTTATCTAATAACTTCATGAAAATGCTTGTGTGTGTGTGTGTGTGCTTACAGACCATCAGCATCATGTTCCGAACTTTGACACAAAAAGGTGCACAAGTAATGGTTAGAGATGAGCAATATTCTTGTTATGATAGGCAAAAATCCCAAGCAAAATTAAATGATTGCTTATTACTGGCAATAGCAATTGGGAACATTTTCAGAAGGTAGTTGATGTCTAAGTTAGCAATGCAGGAAACAGATAGCAATGATGCAATCAGCAGCCTTTCCCAAGGAATCGGAGACTGATGTGGCTGCTTATTTCCCAGGCTGCTCATAGGAGAGGTGGAAAATACTGTAGATTTCCCTGAAGAAGGAATCTGGGAAATCTCCCAGTATTTCTTGTAAGGGAAAAAATGCCACGATTATATAATGACAAAAAGAGACTAAAAGCAGCCAATATTTTTCTTGGTACATAAAATAAATTCTTAGCAGTAGTATTACTGTCTTATGTAAAATGAAAAGCTAGCGTATTATAAAAATGCAAATGAAAGCAAAACAAGTGAATTGATTTCTGGATTAGGAAGGGCTGCTAGGTATTTAACAAGCTACCCTTCTAACGTTTAGGATCTGTGTAGTTAGTTCTGCCATATTCAGGTCATGCACATACAGCAAATTATATGAAGGCCACTTGGGAACAGCAAAATGGAAGTTCTTGCCCAAGGATATACAGTGTAGCAAGGGATTGTTACACAAATAGAGGAAATAGCACAATGATGTCAAGGTTGTCAGCCTACAGAACAAGCCCGAACATGCTAAGTTGTGCTACTGCTGTAGTCAGCTTCACGACAGCACTCAGCTCATATTGACTGAACTATTAACAAGGAATAGATTTTGGTAGCGATAGGTAATCACTCTGAATGACGTGAGGTATATTGAATCAACGCTAAAAGCTCATCCTGACTGGCAGAAGCACTATTGCTGTTAGGAATGCAAGAATATTCATGTCCAATTTATCCCTAAAGGGTTTTAGTTGCCTGTCAAAAGAAATAATATTCAATGTGTCACATCAGATCCTTCAAATTCTGCTAAAACTTAAAGAATTATCTATAAATATAGGCAAGTGATTTGCTGTTTCTGAACATAGATTGCGTGTCAAATATAGCAAATTTTTCATGAACTAGAGAAATGAAGCTTACGCTACTATACATTAGTTATCAAATATTATTTATACTTTTTGAGCCATCTAGTGGACACGTTCCATGGAAAGACTTTCCCTGAACACAGCGTAGCAGGTTGTATAACATTTTTTGTGTAATGCAGGATCAAGAACAGGATTTATTCAGCTCTACCCAACATATTTGATTTTTTATTAACATGTTTGTTTTGAAAAAAAAAAAAAGATAAGTTATAAACTCTGCTCTACGTTTTTAATAGGAGCAAACTTGGAAGTAAAATTTGTAATTATTCCTCTGGGAAAAGTCACAAGGTGCTACAGTTCTGCTGCACTGGCATTAAAACCATTAGATTTCAGATGAATGTTGGGTTTGTCATCATGAAAAATGTTCATAGAACTACATCTTCCCCTTTGTCGCTCAGGACAAAGTCCTGACAGAATTTTCAAACTGAGTGTTTCCTTTTCTACCTTACAAGTGGAGCCTAATTTTGTAGTGCTGCTTGAAGCAGTTGATGCATAGCTTTTTGGTTGTTTATATCTTTCTGCATCCATCTTGCCATCTTGCTGTGACTCTCAAATTTCTAAAGAAAGTATTTCACTGAGTGACAGGTTATCTGCAAAGCTGTCTGGCGCAGAAATCAGAATAGAACTGGATGAATAATCGGGAGGAAATGTGAGTTTTGAACAGCAAAGTCCATTTTTTTTCTCTCTAAACACCCTGTAAGTGACTACAGAAAAGATTATGTAGAACAGAATATAAATGACTCCACAAGCTCAGTTACATAAATATACCAGGACAACTAGCTCACCTGGATTGAAGTAGCTCTCTGCTGCTCTACCAACACAGAGCGTACGTGATGTTGGCAGGTTAGTAAGGAATGTGTTATGTGCTGTGATGAGAAATTAACTTCCCAAAGAGCTTATCTCATGAGGTTGAAACTCACCTGCCCCTCTGAAAATCTTTGCAGGACACTAAGGAAAATCTGGATCTCTTGTAGACATCTTAATTTATGGTTATATAATATCAGCTTTGTTATTTCCCTACTCTGGTAGAGATTTCCGGAGAACGTGTGAAAACGTATAAAACAGCAGCTTATTCTCCCAGGCGCTCTTATGACCTATTTGGAAAAAAAAAAAAAAAAGAACTTCTCTTTATTTTTGCCTCATCCTTGCATGTGTGCTTCTCACTCTGCTTTCCAAAAACATTTGTAGTAAAACAATGTAGGAAATTTCAGCTGCGTGTAGAAGTGATAGCAATTATATCTTGACAATTTCTGCATTAAGTAGCTCTCTACAGCTTTACCTGGATGAGTTTATTGTGCTCCACTCATCAAGAACTGGTGGTGACACAGAACAGCTGCTTCTTTCCAAATCAATGGTGAATGAAGTCCATTCTTTTTAAAGTACGTTGTGAATCAAAGTTCTTAAGTCAATATTAGTGTTTTTACAGTGCTACACTTTCAAACACAGTGAACCACATACCCAGTTCAAAGGTATCAGAATTGATATGATGCGGCCATCTGAGGCCACATCTGCTTTGCTTTGCTTCAGAAACCACTCACTAATTTTACTGTTGATTCTACACAAGCAAAATGATCAAAAAATAACATCTTGAAATAAAAAAGAATACACATAATCAAGGAAAGACAAGAGTGTGGCTCACAGTAACTTTCACGAAAGCGACATTCTTCACTTAAAACATTCATAGCATGAAGCAAAACCATGACTCCATAACTTGACTAAGCCTGAGACTGTTTCATAGTAAATAATATTAATCTATGTATTTGAAAATAGAATTTGTATTGTATCAATCAAAGTTCATGAATTCACAAATATTGCTTTACCTTTCCAGTTAATCGAGATACAGATTTTAGCTGCAAAAAACATACACTCATATTCTTTATCTTTGTTCTACAGAAAATTTTGTTTTAAACAGGATGTGTGCAGGATAAATTTCATTTCTAAACTGCAATAACAAGAAGCTTTAAAGTAAATCAGACACAGTAAAGTAATTCCACAATGCCTTGGAAAGAACCCAAGATTGTCGGTACCTAAATATATTCTCTATGGGTAAATGGAGCTGCCACCCTCTATGTGAACAATAACGATATTCCCCTGATAACTGCATGGAATACTCCATGAAACAAGTTTTCTCTCTGATAAGCAGAGGGATGGAAGTTGATTTTCTCTGGAATTGTAACCCGTTAAAAAATGTGGAGGATGATGGAATCCTGCTTTAAACAACTGCCTGGTGAAATTTCGTTTTAATCATGGCAGCCTTGTTTCTGAAATCTTATTTCACCACTTTTCCATGCCATATATAAGATTTTTTCTTTTGTATCACAATACAGATATGATATATAAATATGGAATGGAAGACTGAAAGAAGAGATCTATAACAACAGAGCTCCAACAGGTCAAATATTTTTATTTTGCTCTTTATTGACATTGTAAGTGAAATACATTTCTGTAAGAAGTATTCTGAAATAATCTGAAAAAAAAAACATAAAATTAAAATTGATTTCATTGTGAAATTCATGGACACTTAAGAATTTTCAGGATAATCAACATTTTAATTTTATGAACATCTCAAATGACATTTCTAAATGTGCATTAAAATTTTCTATATTTTTCCTGATACATTCATTTTGAGATTTCTTTTTTCTAAGGAATCCATGATATCTGGGTTAGTCTCTCAATGTTATCTGTGTCAGGAGATATAGACCATAACCTTTGATTATTTTTGTTTATTTTTCTCAAATGTCTACTTTGAAACTTATCTCATTTATGTTCTTAGAGCCGTGACATCTTCAAAGGGAAGACATTATATAAATGATATATAATAATTATATTAATGCTTTAATTGTCTCTAAAGCGGACCATTTAGACCTGCATTTAATCTCAAAATCACCAGTGCACCAGAATATAATGCAGATTTAATGTTAAAATTTCAAAAAAAGGAAGGGGGGAGGGAAAATGGAAGAAATAACTATGTTTTACTTGTTTTACAGTAGGAAGGCCTTCCATGAGCAGCAATACATCTGGTGAGAAACCTCCTGTCTCTACACAATCATTTAATTCAATGTATGTTTTTTAAACACTGGTGTAAACCAAGGTGTTTATTCATAATTTACCCTGACAAGAAGTGTAAATTAGCCATTATTTAGGAATATGTTGCCAGAGTTAAACTGTTTCCACTACATTAACTAGCCCAGGCTTCTCTAATTTGTAGTGCAATCTGTAATCCAGACATGCTATTAAGACTATTTTAAAGGGTATTTATGAACTTAGATTAATTTAGTAATCATTCTATATACATTCATAAATATTTGGTTCCTAAAATACTAATACTAATATATTTATCTTGTCTGAAAAATCTATTCTCATTTAGAAATAACTAATTTAGAAATAACTAAGTGTTCTTAAGAGTATTTGTAAAGGGGACAACACCATTTCACTGGTAATATGGAATGTTAATATGGAAAATAATTTAATTGAAACAATATGGCTTCCTTAGCATCTAAGAAATAGGGTAAAATTGGTAATCAAAATAAAATAACTTGATGCATAATGTTAAAACATTTGAGAGCATCCACTTTGAACCTTCCAATTTACCACACCAGACTGAAGATATAGTGGGCTTGAATATATTATGACCCTTATTTTACCGTGAAAAAACAGTCCCTTTAAGATTCCAGAATCTTTATTTGACAATCTGCGCTGCTTGGGACAGTGAGAGCCACCAACGATTGGCAAGGCCAACACATGAGCTCATCCTGCAGCAGCTATGGGAAATTAGCAACAAATCAGCCCACGGAACTCAAGGAACATGAGTCTCTGCCACCCACACTTGGACATGTCATCCCCAGCCATTGAATAAGGATCCAGGCAGTCCCACAGACTAGCTAAGCAACCACATCACGGATCTCTGATCGCTCTGGTTCCATATATAACTCTTCACTAGTCTACGCTTTTATGGAGAATGTGCTCTCTGTAGCCTGTGAAGATGGGACAAAGTGGATTTTCATAATGTAAGAATTTTTGAAAAGCATATGTCTTACACCTGAACCAATATAGTAGTTAAATTATGCTTGATAGTTCTTAAATCAGTGCTAGTCTCCAGTAGAGAGCCAAAACACACAAGTACTACATTCAGATGATGCTGATCGTGACACAGATAGTGTTCCCTGCAATTAGGGTCCTCTCAAACTTCCCACTGCAAGAACTGGGAGACAGTTTCCTCTAGTGACATTTATGTACCAGAAATTTTCCATGCTAGACAGTTCTGCATTATTACAGAAGGTTCAGCTAAAATAAGGTAGACACTCCTGAAATTTAGGCTAGAGAAAATATGTTCTTTCAACCAAATTAGCTCATCGTTTGATTCGTTTTTGTTGAGCCCTATATTCTGAAGTATGGTTTTAATATTTAACCTGGGATAGGCATTACCTCTAGACTTCAATAGAATGACTTCTATTATCCCCAAATAAAAGTTGCCCAAATTATAAACTTTGTTTCTGGAAAGGAAGGTTGTGCTGCAATTTTGCTGGCAGCACAATACTCTGAAGAGACTTCATGAGCGCACAGGCACTGAAAGGAACAGAGTTCCATGCAGTTGCTACTGAAATCTAGCAGAAGTTGTGATATCAACTACACAAAGCATAGAAAAAATATTGCCAGGCTGTAGACAGATGTCTCACTTATCCATCAGCAGACCTGGATTAATGGGGGTGGTTTAGGAGTGATGAGGAGCATCATGCCAGGAAACATGAAATAGGGAGGGTAAGAGAAGAAGCTCATGAAGCTGCAGCTTGCCCACAGGCTGGCAGCAGGAAGCAGGGGTGGAAGGAGAAGGAAAAGAAGGAAGGCCAAGATGGGAGGCCATAACGAGGCGGGAAAGAGGAGGAGAATCATGAGATACTGAGGAGTAGGGAGGAGTGGAGAAAGGATACTGAGGAGTGCGGGAACTTAAAAGGCTTTAAAAATGGGGAGAGGAGGGGAATTAGGGAAATGGACTGAATATGGGATTCAGACAAAGGTTTGAGAATGAAAAGAGAATATATAAATAGAGTACAAATGTGTGGGGTGTTAAACACAAGGAAAACTACTATTTCTAAAAGCAGGGTAAACATACAATTTAAAAAAATATTTAACTTCGTCCAGTTACTGGCAACTGTAACGCCTCTGTATTATAGGGAAAAGAAAAGAAAAGAAAAGAAAAGAAAAGAAAAGAAAAGAAAAGAAAAGAAAAGAAAAGAAAAGAAAAGAAAAGAAAAGAAAAGAAAAGAAAAGAAAAGAAAAGAAAAGAAAAGAAAAGAAAAGAAAAGAGCTCTCGGGATATCTGTAACAAATTGATACAAAAAAATCAACAAAATTCATATTATTTCAACATACCTACATGACTATTCAGAGTGTAAACATATAGTACGTGGGGCTTTTTAACCGCGTTTTTGCAATCGCGCAAGCAACCCATAGGGGTTTTAGCAGCTCATTACTGAAAGATAACGACTACCAACGTTGCTATCATGGGGGCTGGTTGTGTAGGAGGGATGACACTGCACTAATCCAACCCTTTCAACTACACGGGTCTCACTGTTGTTAAATTTGCCTATAATTCTAATATGTTCAAAGTTTCTTTCCAGACGTATATATCATATGAAAATAAGCATGCCTATATTGTTTGAAAAACGCTTACGTATATCAAGTGATGTTTCCCAATTTGTACTTAAGTCCCTAATACCAAAAACCTGAGACTGGCACTTTTCCCATTTGTAAACTTCAGAATGAAGAACTATTACCTTAAGTAAAATGCCAATACTACATGCACACACACGGTTAAATTTCCATGAAAAGAGTGAAAACCAAATTGAATTAATAGAGGAAATACAATCTGCCCAAATATGCTTCTACTGGAATATGTGCTTGAAGGGCTTTGTGTACATAACATGTCCTGAAAACGGCTGGTCTATTACCTGGCTACAATTATATTAACTTCAATGAAAACAGAGCATGGACTCCGCAACTGGAAATTTTGCTGGGTTCCTTCATCCACAGCTCAGTAGTCTAAGATTCCAGTGTAAAATAAAAATACTTATGCATAGAAACATTTGTTTTATGAATGTCACATATGAATATCACACCTGAATTTGCTAATTAAAATATTTACAATTCTCTGCAATTCAAAGGGAAGATAGTTGTCAGAAGTGTCATTCAGCTTTATGCTTAGAAGGTGGCACGATGCATTCTTGCACTAGCAGAAGTGTCACAGAGCAGTACAGCTGAACACATATTAAAAAGGTTTCTGTTTTAATGCCTAATCATTGCTAGCAATTTCTTGAGAAGATCAGTACTTGGGCAACATGTTTTGTTTTTGCTCCTTAGTGGTAGGTGCCTGAACCTGCTGAGACAGAATGGTTTAGACCTACTTGAAGGTAGATTGATTTGTAAATTACAGTACCAATATTACTGGGGTATCATCGCAAATAGTTTTCTTCCAATAAAAATAGGTACATAAAGAGAAGTCATACTCCAGCCTATCAATATTCAAATATTACAGGCTTCCAGACTTGAAAAGCAAAATCCCACAAGTATCTAGATCTTCCTGTTAGTGATGTCATGGTTTCAGGGAAGGAGTTTTTCCCCTCAGTGCACTAAAGACAGTTGCAAATTCTAGTTGACACCTGCAAACAAGAAAAGCAAACACACCAAGAACACTACTGAGAACAGTCCTGGAGTTTCTGCTCCAAGAAACAGCAGGCCAGGTCTAGCCCTTCAGCTACGTAACGGGATCACAGCTGTGCCAGGCAACACTTTTTTTTTTGTCTTGGAGACTGGTTTAATTCTGTAAAATCAAGGCTGAGGAAAGGAAGTGTCACATGTGAGATATGACCACTTCACTGCAAAGGAGCACAATAGATTTTATATTAGTCACTTTAAAGGACCATATGAACAACAAAAATGACAGAAACAACTGTACATCAATTTATTTACCTGCAGTACAAAAAAAAGGAGGTATACTGTAGAGTTAAAAAAACAGCTAGTAAAAAATATGTTCAAGGCAGACAAGTATTGGTGCTGATTCGCAAGTGTGACGACAATTTTTGGCATCGATGAAAAACTGTAAACTTCTCGGCACATCAGGTGAAGAACAGTTTTAAATACAAGTCTTTAGTCTGCACGGGGCGGCGCCCGCACCGGGCTGTCGAAAAGTCTCCGGAGAAGATCCCAATAAATTACATAAATAGGAGCGGGGCGGCCGCGCGCCTCACACGTCGGGGTAGCCGCAGTAGTAGACGGCGCTGCTCGCGTCCGACACGGCCGCCGACACGGGCCCCGCGCCGTCGGGCGCCGCCAGCGCCTCGTGGCCCGCGAAGGGCAGCCCCAGCTCGGCCTTGCAGGCGAAGCGCAGGTACTGCTCGAACTCGGCGCGCTCCACCTCGCCCAGCAGCTCGTCGTGCGCCAGCGGCTCCAGCGGCTCCCGGCACGGCGGCGCCTCGGGCGGCGG
>VWPW01026675.1:240852-293755 GCA_013389825.1 Crypturellus undulatus
GCTGCCCCGCACGGGCGGCGCAGCCGAGCCGGGAGCGCGGCCCAGGGCTCTCCGCCGCGCGGGCCGCGCATCCCGCGGGAGAGGAGCAGCTCGCGCCCCCAAACGCCGGGATGTCGGTGCGCGCCCGCGCATCCCGGGCGCTTCTCCCTCCTGAGGAAGAACGGAAACACAAATAAGTTCAGAACCAATTTTAAAATAGATTTAAACGTTCCACAACACAAACAATCCCGTTTAGCGCGGCCCAGGGCTCTCCGCCGCGCGGGCCGCGCATCCCGCGGGAGAGGAGCAGCTCGCGCCCCCAAACGCCGGGATGTCGGTGCGCGCCCGCGCATCCCGGGCGCTTCTCCCTCCTGAGGAAGAACGGAAACACAAATAAGTTCAGAACCAATTTTAAAATAGATTTAAACGTTCCACAACACAAACAATCCCGTTTAAACGCAGAATAGCTTATTTTTTTTTAAGTTGAATAATACATTCATTTTTCAAGAAAAAGAACACAGTTGTTCATGTTTTAGAGGTGTAAAATGTCACACACACACACACAGAACACTTTCTGACACATATCAGATACATGTCACATGTCAGATAAGTATTTGTAACATTGTCAAAAGACTCTTACACGATCGGATTCATTATAACCACGATATCTGACTACAGAGTTCGGGTTCTTTTCGAAAATCAAAATATTACATCGTTTAGGGCGTTAATTTTAAAATTATCCCCATGGAAACGGTCTGCATTTTCATTTTCTCTTTATGAATGTATTCCGTAAATCAGCGCACTACAGCTTCCGAGTGTGAAATATATTTAAATAATTGAAGTATGAAAAGAAAAAGAAAAATCGGGGACAGTTCGGGAACTGAGTTTTACTTCTTGATAACTGCAAGTGTTCGGACTTACGATGTGTATGTTCCTTGATCATTCTTGATACAGGAAGAAGGTTGATTTTTTTTTTTTCTCCTTATTAATTAACATTTCGCTAGTAGCGCCATTGAAATATGCTTTGAAGTTGTAGGTCGGAAAAAACACATATCGGTTCACCTCCAAACCCAAATCGTGCGATTTCATCATGTTTCTAACAAATCTTATTTCCCAAATATGTAGCAATTTCATTGGCAGGTACTTGCTCACTTTACGGAGTGCACAGCTAAATCCACCCCTAAAGCCATTTAGCTGGAGTCCATTAGCAGCCAGTGAGCAAAACACCTTTGGCTCTGAGGAAAATCCGAACTCAGAGGATCGTACCTGACACCGACTGCAACTTATTTATTTATTTATTTATTCTTAAGACCAGCTAAACTAACTTAAGTGATAAAGTGATACAGATAGTTTGGTGTCGGGCTTGTGGTACGTTTAGGACTTCCCAGCTGCAGCTCGACATTCGCTTCTATTTTACTTCTGCGGTCCCTTTCTGTTTGAGTAAAACCTAGGAACTGAAAGTCCCCTTTCCCCCTGTTTTGTGCTCTTAACATCATCACCTTTTTATCTTCACAACACCCTTTGAAGGTTATTTGCTGAAAGGATGAGAGGGCGGTTATCACACCCAGTCCCCCTGCCTCCCTCCTCGCCCCCCCCCCCCAAAAAAAAGAAGGAATTCAGCAAACTTACTGAGTAGCTAGATCAAGAACTAGGGATAGTTACTCCTACTGCAAACAGCCTGCAAGATATAGGGCAATTTCTACGCAGTTATCTCCCACCAGTTTACTAACCCTAATAAGACAGGACGCCGGTTCAACCTGGCTGCAGATGTGCTCTCGTGAGAACCCGCACTTCACCGGCTCCGCTTGGAGGATAAACGCGGTGACCTTCCCCGCTGCGACACACGCAGCAGGACCTCGAGGACAGGGTGCGCTCAGTTCCTGCCCGCGCCGGGGTTATTAGTTATTATCACCATTAATGCTCGGAGAGGACTGCGTTAATGGAGCAAGGTGGAAAACTACCGAGTTTTCGTTTCCGGATTTAAATGTGTACAAAATGCACTTTATTTTTGTTACAAGAGCAAAGCAGACTTGTGCCTTTGACTTCAGACCAGCATCCTACATGCACAAAATGCACCGAGTCTCTCAGCACACGCTAGATTGAAAAGCACTTAAGAAATATTAACCAATGACACCGATGAGTTAGGAAAGCCAGTATGAGAACTGAAACACATCGAGATTACCTCATGTCAAAGCTATATCGGAATTTGTACAGGCACCTACTTGCAAGGGCCGGTCTCCTCGCCTTCCCTCCCCGTTGGCGAGGCTGGGACTCCCATTGCAAGCCCTGTGCCACCGCTGCTGACAGTGGCTGTGGGTGCTCACATAGTGCGAGACTCCACTTAAAAACAAAACCCAAACGAAGACGACCCGAAAAACCGACACAGGCGACTACCATTCAACCGCTCACCAGAGGGAGCCCATTTTCCCCTGAACACAACACGTGCAGTACAACCAGCCACTACAACCACCGAGGCCCTGGGGCAGCCCTTGTAAAACCTGTTGTGAAGGGCAGCTGCCAACTGCCCCACTGGGACATTGGAGCCCCACAAGTGGACTGAGACTAGGGAAGAACAGAGCTATGAAGGATCATGGAGCTCTTTGATTAACACATTTTGCCAAACAGAGGGTAATTTAATGAACAAGCACCATGTTTGTCTTTCAAACTGAAGATTTCTGAAGGAAACTGTTGATCTGCAGCAGGTTCCTGACAAAAGAAATCATTTTATATTATCTTAGGTAGTTATATATAATAAATCTATTATATATATATATATATATAATAGATTTATTTATTTCTGCTTGTTATCTCATATTGGTGGCATATTCCACTGCATAACAAAAATATTATAGTTTACTTATGTAAAACTCTCTTTTTAAATAGAAAAATAAAAACATTTCAATTAAAGACATTTCCCACTTTACCTTTCTTGAAGGGAAAGAAGTAACCTGCTAATGCATTCATAGTTCTCATATATTCCTTGAAGCCAAGCTGAAAAATCCAGATCTAACTTACATGCCAAGTGAGGACAGCAAAAAAAAAAAAAAAAAAAGAAAAGAAAATAAGAAAAAAAAGTCTAAAAGGCTGAGCTGGTGGCTGCATGGGAACATATTCTGCTCAGGAAAGGCACCTTCCAGGGTGTGTGCACAGTCAATGCTAGGAATAGGGCATAATCTAGTTGTTTCTTGGCATGGGAATGCCATGGAGCTGCAGAAGCTGTTTTTTTTAATTATTATTATTTTTTAATCTAAGGCCAGCTAAACAAGATTCATTTAGGGGTAAAACTACAACTCTGCCTACCTAAACAGGAAAACCTTGGTGGTGAGGATGTAGCTACCTCAGTGTGCAAATGCTTCTGGTGCCAGATGATTGCCCAGAGCTGCCTTCCTCCTGGCAGCTGTCCTTTTTTTCCTTTCAGTACCATGGGTCCTACCAAATCACTACTTTTGCCTTTAGTGTCTTCTTTCTTTCTTGCACATTTGTTTTTAATCACTGATTAATACATTTTCTTAGCATTTTTCTGTTCTCATGCAGATAGCCTACCCAGTAGTCAGCAGATGCTCCAGCACAGACCTGAAGTGTTGACAGGTAAAATCAAGCAGCTTAAGTTATCTGTTTTCCATTAAAAAAGAAAAAACAAACTATCGGTGCAATCGGGTTTTGTTGGCAGCTCTTTTTGCTGTTGTTGTTTTTTAACTTTCCCCTTCAGGTTTGCAACAGTGCAACTACACATTTTTTGCCACTTGCTCAATAAATTTAGAAGCAACATTCAAGTAACAGAAGACTTGACCTTCAGGTTGGTGAGTAACAGTTGTACAAATTATTTTTTATTAATTCTTAAGGTTTCCTCTGCAGACTGTAACTTCAGCAACTTTCTGACACACGGCCAATTTATACGTTATTTAAATAAGTGATTACAGAGTTAAAACTACACACATTATTTGTCTTTGGAAGGAGTCTATACTACTGAGGAGCACTGCGGTTTGTATTTACTTCCCCATGGGCTGTTCCATCTACTTTCTCTAACTAGATATTGGACCTTAAAATAGTAGGGGCAAGATACTAATTTATCAGAACTTCACTTCCCAGGAGCACCAAATTAATTTGAAATTAAAATATGGAGATAAGATAAAGTTATTTAGTTACTAAGCTACATATAGTTGTGAATATGGAATGCAGAGAATCCCTTTGGCAGATGTCTACACGGATTATGTTTGTATCTAATGAGAGTCCTAACTCCTGCGCATGTACAATTGTGAAATATTCAATAGTCTTTTTTCACTGAATGATTACAGAACTTTTGCTGGTTATGCTTATTGATTTTACATTGTCTTTCTAAATCATAGCATTAGTGCAACTGACAGCCTGAGATTTCAAATTTCTTTATTCTAAACAAATCAAAATTTCCTTAAAGTGAAAGTTACCACAACTACTTACAGTTACCTACAAGGGATTGGTAAACATGACTCACCATTTCAAGAAAAAAAAAATAATTGCAATTATTGTCTTCTTTTGTTAGAGGTTCTTAATAAAACAAGAAAAGAAAAATCATGCACTTGAAAACTAGTAGGTTATGATATTCATTCTGACATGCTGCTAAACAAAAGTTGACAGTTATTTGCACAACCCTGGCAGAAATACGTGCCCTGCTTGCTACATGTGTGCTTGACACAGATTGAGTACATTAGATTAGACGCACAGTCACGAGAAGAGGTTCATAGAGCTCACTTCCTCATACAATTCTACAATTACAAACTAATGGCATTGCAACAGTAAGTGATTAGGCAGCTGTAACTGCACTACTTACAAAACTTGTAAATAACACACAATACTGAAGTATGCAGTTACCTAAACTCCATACCTTAATTAGGACTAAAAAGAAAAATGTTATAAAGATCAAGATATAGACTGCTGATAACTGCTGGCAAAGCATAGATCATTTTTCATCTTTTACTAACAGTAAAAGTATGTAAGTGTACACATAGTTCCATCTGGTTCCATCTGCAAAATTTACATAGGAACACAGGTAGCTCCACCTGAAGATTAGAAAAAAGTCTTTACCGTGAGGGAGACAGAGTCCTGGAACAGGTTGCCCAGAGAGGTCTCCTTCTCTGGAGATCTTCAAAACCCACCTGGATGCCACCCTGTGCCACGTGCTCTAGGTGACCTTGTTCATAGAGGTCCCTTCCAACCACAACTATTTTGCAATTGTGTGATTATTTATATAGGACAAGGTCAAAATCTATCACACAATACTGAAATAAGAGGTGAATATATAGATACATCTGTACATCTGGTACATTTGTATATCTGATACTTTTGTATATCTGGTACATAGCAGCAGAAATAAGCAGCAGAAATAATTGGGATATACCACTGTGAAGACCACAGAATGTTCAAAATTATGCTTTTATATAACTTTAACATCAGGATATATTATCCAGAGAATGTTTTCTTCCAAAAACCAAGTCTTACCCACTGACTAGTTAAAATGAAAAAAAAAAAAAAAAGGAAACAAAAAGGTCCAGCCTGCTGCCTGCTTGTATCTTGGAACTGTCAGATCCAACACAGTTGGATATAGCACACCTTGGGAGCTTCTGTGAGACTGCAGCCTTGATGATTAAATGGGCCACACAGGACTAAGTTTTTCCTAAGTTTTCTCTTCCTGATGGAACTATCAACTCTACATTCATCAGACCTTTATCTACTGCTCTTCCCTTATAATTGAGGCCATACTGAAAAATAAAAAGCTTTTATACTTTTTCAAAACACAGTTTTGCATATGGTCTCACTAGATGCAAATTGGTATTTGCATTAAATGGTATTTTTTATCTAACAAAAGTTTTACAAACATATTAAGACTGCTCTGCACATCTGGGAACTCAAGACAAAAAAAACCTGTTCTAACTAAAGTTACCACGTCACTAAATTTCTAGCAGACTAGTAAAAGGATCTGGATCATGCACCTCTCCCCCTTTTCCCAGTAGTTCTAACTGCAAGTCCACAGTGAACAGAATCATACTGCTCTCAGCTCTCCTTTCTCCCATCTTCCCATTAAAACTCTACAGCAATTGCAGCATCATTATAAACTTTTAGTAGTTTCTGCCCAAGAACCCAGAGATTTTTCCTTTGGTAGGGAGACTAGTCAGAGATTCGTAATGATAGGTGGATTATGGTCAATTGGAAAAGGGTTAAATTATCAGTGCAAAACACCTGTGAGAAGTGAGGAAGTCAAACCAAATTCCAAATCTTTCCTTTTACTGTGTGTTCTATGAGGTAGTTTGGTAAGTACTTCTTAATCCTCTTTTTTCCTGACTTTGATTATCTTTTTCTATTTTGACCCTAGAAAATTGTGGTGTATCAAAGATCTTTAGCATATTCTTTTATCTTCCTTCTCATATAGCAGCACATTTACCTATATTCATGTGCAGTTTTACATTAATTTGAGTAATTAATTAAATATTTGTATATGAATTAGTGCACTAAAGCCTGAATCATGTGAAATCATTGCACAATATGTCTGTTTACCTTTTTCTTCATTATTTTAATGTACAAAAAGGACGATGGCAAAGGGAAGCTTAATTTTAAATGAATAGCAATTTTCTGACCATAAGAAAGGCAAACTATCAGATAATGCTTTATTCAGCTGTGACTTTTTATAGATATTCAGCTAATAAATGACTGAATGGATCAGATAAAGGTCTTCCTTTTTTTTTTCCCTTTAAATTCATTTAAATTGTTTACTGCCGAGCTATAAAAGGTGTAAAACTATTATGAAAAATAAATTAAGAAATATTGAAAAATGTCTTTATTTATCTAAGTACTTAAGTTTGGATAATAGTAAAGATCTTGTCTACTTGATTTGGAAACATTTTTACCTTTATTGTAAAAGTAAGAGTCCTGGAACTGTTTACTTACTGTGGGTCAACTGCTAATTGCTTTTGACTTGTAACAGTTTTGTTTGCACAATGATTTCATACTGCCTAATTTTAGGCTCCGGGTGTATGATTCACTTTGCGTTTTTAAATGCCGGGTACTGTTTTTTGTCTATTATTAAGCTATAACTGTACTCCATCCAAGTAACAACTGAATTTTTGTGATAAGTATTCAGTTATATATAATTTGCACAGAGGGCTAGGATTCTTCAGGATGAGGTCTCCCATGGATACGAGTAGACATTAAAGATACACATGCTGCTTGCAATAAGTTTCAAAGATCATGCTTTTTCTTATACTAAAATTTCCACAAAGAAGAATTTGCATAATAATATCTTCATACATACTTCCTTTGTATGATAATCCAAGATTGATTATTACTGACTCAACACCAAAATGGAAGGAAAAACAGACTGGAGTTCCCTATGGATTTTGAGATCATGACTAAAAATAAACTTTTTACCAAGGTGATTGATAGAAGAGTGAATATATTTATTAAGTTTTAAAACTTACATTAAGTCAGGAGTGGTTTCATAGAGTTAAAGAAAAAAGACTGGAACTCCAATGATTGTAAAAACTATTATAGTATATACATCATTATATTTAACAGTAATTCACTAAAAAGCAGTATTCTAGTGAGCAACATCCCCACTGATAGAAATAAAATGCTTCAAGTCATTGAATTTCTTGGATGACAGAGTTATAGTACAGCTGCACTATAATAGCTGCACTATAGCTATTTTCAGCGTTGAATTTATTTTTTTCCCTGATAAATTAAAAATAAATCTTTCAAGAGTTAAGTTTTCCTTAAAGATTTTAAATGGAGTATATTGATTCTCATTGTTTACATACCTACTTTTGTTTTTTAAAATTTGTGCACTTTTAACTCTATTTTCACCTTAAAAAGTGCTAACTTCAGCACAATCCTGTTCTCCTTAGCAATCAACAGTAAAACAAACCCTATGTTTTAATTTCCATAAACTAGTCTACATAATACAGTAGCAGTATTTGGATGAGTAGGATGATGATTGACAGGATTTAGCCAAGTACTTGTTTGGCTATTGAAAATTGCAGTCTGAAGAGAATGTTTGAAAAAGAAAAAGAGAAGGAAAAAATCGAGAATCATGCAGGTTTAGTATTGACATTGCAGTTTATGTCTAAGTATATGACAGACCACGAGTGATTAATATCTCTCTAAGCATCTCTGTAACATCTCTATCATGGTTCTGTTTTAAGATATTCTGCTACATCCTAGAATACCTTTCCTAAATAAACTCCAGAAGGTAAATACTTTGGACAATGGCAAATGGGGGATGAAGGAGTGTAAGAACATCAAAGGTTCCCTGCGGGAGCTGAATAACGGGAGAAGCTTTGAACCCAGGTTAAAATATCACAGGGTGCTACCTGAGCACTGCATTTATCAACTTAATTCCTTCAGAATTAACAAATAAACTCTGTGACAAATAAATTTCAAACTCTACTTATTTCTTAAAGATATCTTCGAAGTTACATCTACTAATGTATATTACCATTTTAAACATATATTTAAAAACATTTAAATTGCCCAGCAAGGAAATGAAAAGATACAAAAATAGAAATCAATTATCATGGAATGATAGAATGCCATTAAAAATGTTATGTATTCTTGGCAATTATTAGGAAGGAAATACATGTTTTCTACTTACACAATTTCCATCACCAAGATGAACAGCAACAGATTTTCAATGTAAAGACCCTTTCCTGTAACAAAGTAAAATATTTTACTAAAACTCAACTAATGACAAATTCACCCTACTAAAGGCTATGCCCAGATTTATAAGCTAACTTTGTGAAGCAGGAACCTAAAACTGGGCTTCAAATCTAGACTTCTTTAAACAAGAATATTTATTTGCTACCAGTTCTGTACAAAGTAAGCCATAAGTGATGAGTTTCTAAAAGTAACCCCCTTAGCAATAACTCCACTTACTGGGGTGTCTGAACATTATATTTCATTTTGTTAGGTCTTGATACGATTTTCTTTTATGCAAAATGCTGTCTCAAACGCTCCCCCTTTGCACAGTGGAAGGATGGGCAGACAGCCCTAGTTATTGTGTGTTTTTTTTCCCCACTTGGCTTGACATTGTCTGAACTCCAGCAGATAAGAATCCTGGCTGCTAATGTACAATGAAGAGGGTAAGGAAAGGGGAGGCTGGCTTGCTCATGCTTCCCATAATTAGAATAGCCAAAAACAGGGCAAAATATGTCCTGTGAGCATACAATTGTAAAGTAGAAAAAGTTATACATTTTTGAGAAACTAGGTGCATAGGAATAAATGTCATAGAAGAACATACTAAAGTTCCACACGTTATATGTAAAAGAGCTGGCATATTCAACCATTAAAAAACTCTTAGTGATGCTCTCAGCTTTAGTAATTCAGTGCTATAGTTACACACTGGATCATCGTCATCAACTGCTGATTTTTCCACTTGTTTAAGATTTATGTGACAATTAATACCAATTGCCACATAAAAACATGGCTTCACTAGGATGCAGCTTCATTTGTAGGATACCCGTTAGGACACACAACATTTATGTCTGTACTTCTGGTCCAGTCCCCTATTCTGATGTGTTCGACATTGTCAGTTATGAGTTTATCTGGGAAATTTAAATCACACAAAATGCACAACAATTACTACTGAAGTAGACATATGTGTAAACTATGCCTGTTTATATCCAACATATATGTAAATGAGTAAGTACATCTCTGAGGTTTCATTTGCTTTATAAAAGTGCACAGGTGCATGTTGCCTCTTCAAAGGAATCAAGGAAATTCAGCATCCCAGATGATGAGATACAAAAGAATATAATAGTTCTTAAAAAGAATAGCTTAATTCTCTAACACTGTAGGATTTGGGGTGCCATGGCAACCTGGAGTAGGGCAGAGATGGAGAGTTTTTTTCTTAGTCTGTCATGATCAAATCCCTAGAGGAGCTATATCTGCATCTGTATCTGTATCAAAGGATTGTGAAAATGAAACATCAGAATTCCACAGGATTTATTTTCCCATGGGCGTTTGTTAATAACAGATAAGTTTTCTTTACTATTTAAAATAAACTTTAAGAAAACTTATCTGTTATTAACAAACGCCCATCGCATAGGCATATAAAGAGGTACACATTTTGGCCATATATTGTGTAACCTGACAACTTAAATTCAAGGCTTAAATTCACAACAGCCTTTCTGCCTGGTTTCAATAAATATTACACTCTAACGCATTCACTGTTAGGAAAAGCAGCCTTTAAATCAGATTCCCATGTTCAAATGCTGCTTTCCTGAACACACACCAGCTTTACTGTCTGGTAGCATTTTCTGCTGAAAAACTTTTTGTTCCAAGGCTGCTTCCGAAAGAGGTCCCTGAATTTTAATCCAAAGAGTTGATGAACAATGTATGTACATTCCTGTTTGGGAAAGACCCAGCAACAATACTGTATAGCAATTCCAACTGGGCTGTCTGCATAAATGATAAGCAGATTTAACCAAACATGCCTTTATTGAGGGTTGCAACGCATAAAAAGAATCTTGAAAGTCTTCCAAATTCTGAATTCAGCTGTTTATTTTAGAGCATAAGTATCAATAGTAGCAAATCACACTGCAAAGGTACTAATCGTTCATCTACCTCACAAAATTATAAAAGAATGTTTTGCATTTAACACTGAGAAGGAATAAAATAAAAGTAAATGAAAGTGAACTGTCATATGTAGATCCACATGATAAGTGAACAAAAAGAATCTAATTCAACAACAAATTTACAGAGCCATAAATCTGATCACCACAATTGTAGGATGTTGTTCTGAACGCTCTACTTTTTCATGTCCAAGTAGTTAAACCATCTCTGCACTCACAATAGGAAAATTCATTCAGTACCTTCCCACCCCTTATATGTTCTAACCCAGCATTTTGACTTCTCAGTGTGACTTTATTTAGTTCATAAAGGATTAACATCACTTTAAAGCAAGTTGCATTTTAAGATGACACCACATCTACTATGCAGGAAAAAGGTGAATTTTGTTTTTATCTGTTTGTCTGAAAGTTAAACAGTGGGCAGAGGGCTGATGGCCTCCCCTAGCACAGGCTGCCTGTCAGCTCAGAGCACTGTGCATCAGAGAGCAGAGGGGAAAGCTGAACCTTAAAGTTAGAACAGGCATCTTCTTTCCAGATAAAAGACAGATTTTCCCTGTACGTTTGGGGGTATGTTCCAATAACTGATAATCACTGGTTGGTTGATGCTTTCATGTACCATGTCCTTTCCTAATCAAATTTGTGAGGACTATTTAGTCATTCCACAATTCTGTTCATGCTATGTATTAGAAATAAGTATATACATATATATATACATACAAAATTCTAATATATGCCCATTATGTCGTATGCTTTTGAAAACTATTTTCTTTTCAATATCTGTAACTCATTTCTCCAAGACAAAATTAGGAATCTGAAGACAGTTCAATCATGACAGCAGTTACAGTCTGAACTTCTAGCACATTTTAGCTTGCAGGTCATCGTAAGCACAGCTTTTTCTGCATCTCTTCTCTTTCTGTTCTTTCAAAAACTAATTATTATAGCAATACTGTGTCTAAAGACAGCATATATAGATGCATATAAAATCAGGCTAAATGTTGTACTAAACCTCTATTGTGCTTTCCAAGAAAGTGTTTCTCTTTTTAAGAAGTTTTGAATTTTCCTTTCCTTTTCTTTGATACAGTCTTCAAAATCCATATTGCTAATTCACCTATGTCATGCATCTTCCCTACAGTGAGCTCCCACAATAAGTGCATTTCTAATCCCAGAAAAATGGCAGAAACTTGCTTCTCCCAGCCTGCAGTGTATGAAATAATTTCTTCTTCTAGGTTTGAAGTGCAGCTTAGAGACAGGCAGTTTTCTGCAGCAAACCTCCAGTTACACTGCTGTTGGGACTGTGGGGAGTTCTTTATATACAAATCTTTTCACTGTTCTTTGCTATATGTCATCACAGTTGCTTCTTAGCTCTGTTATCCACTCCCATTCTAAGTACTTCCAGTTTTCCATATGTCTGTCCATTCTGGGAGAGCATAGATGTGCGCTTTTGAGAAATTTTCTGTTTTAAATCACCTGATAATTATAATTTTTTTACTTTTTTTTTTCTTTTCTGGGCTGGTATCACATAAGCACATTTAATACAAGAGTTTCAGTATTCTTGACCAATTGTTCTGCGTCTGACTTCTGACAAAAAGTAAAAGAGTATTGGTAAATAATTTTTTTTGCAAATTCTGAGAGTCTCTAGAGTTTGACTGGAAATGTGGAAAGATTTGGAAAACATTAATGAAACACATTAAAGATCTTATATTTGTTACTGTACTTCTCACTGCAAAGTATTGTAGATAAAAATAATTAGTTATATACATGTTAATTTTCTTCTTGTAGCATTTTAAAAAATGTTTTGTAGTTATTTATAAACACTTATTTTCCTTGCTAGTTACCACTCTGGAATATGTATTGAATTTTGTTGTGTGAACAACAGTTTGTGAGATATTTCTGGATGTGAAAGTTACTGGTTGCACTTTTCAACAGGATTGTCCTCTTGGTTTCATAACTTTGCATTCTCTAGTTGTAGTTTAGTAGTTTGGTTGCAGCTTTTTTAAAAAAAAAATTTAAATAACGCTAAAGTGGTCTCCATAGCTGAGCAAATTTACTTGCAATTCAGATTTCATTCCTTGCTTGTTTCATTTTCTTCTTGTTTTTGATTATGGTGTTAGCACACAATTCAAAAAGCACATTAATTTGTATTACAATAATATACACCTCAAAACATCTCATACTCCGAATCACTGCTCACTTCCTTTATCTGATTTTGGAGTTTTATGTCTACAGGTCCTGCAATATTTATTACTCTTGCAGCAACTGTTACAAAGGATTAGAAAAGCTCCCATATACTATGTGCTTCATGTTGTCTTTCTTTACAGTTGGTTTCTCTCTGCTTCTTGTTTGCATGCTTTTTTTTTATACGCATTTTGGTATTTCTACTTTCACTTTCACTTACTCTTTGGGTTGGTTGATCCACTTTGCCAGTTTTACTATTTTGCTTTTAGAGATGAGCTGCTCCCACAGGCTTTTACTCAAGCTCTTTCATCCTTCATGCCTGTTCCTTGGTCAAACCCAATTAACTCATCTTTAATAATCGCAAACATCAGGCACTCCACAGTGTTTGGCTGAAGTTACTGAGGAGCTACATGCATATCATTGCAATGATTTGTGCCACTATTCAGACAGTGAGTGAGTCCATTACTAACTTAAATAGTCACTACTGAAACACAGTGCAACTTTTCTTCATCATGGTTAATAATATGACTGTTCTGATCTTGCTTTCTTTTTACTCACCTATGTTCAAGTGTGAAATGTATCTCTCACTGTATAAAGGATGTTGATTCGCTAATCACATCTTTTTCCTATTAACCTGGTATTTTTTCCACTCTGTATTTTATTTATTTATTTATTTTGCAGTATTTCTCAATTTGGATTGCAGGGATTTGGAGAAGGTGATGCATTAATGACAGCATGAATAGCACTAAACACAGCACTAAACAGCACTAAAGCTTAAAAAGTCAAATTCAAAGATGGGCAATATTTAGGACCAGTTTAGACTTACTTATTCTCTCAGTAGAAAAGATCCTGAAAACAGAGCTCTTCTTTGAATTCCATACCCAAAAGTGGCACATTCCCTGGGATACTATTCATCAGAATACGTTTAATATGTAAGCAACCAAAGGTATGTGAAAAGCTACATAAAAACAAAGCACCTCCTCGAACATACACGTACACTCCCAGGCATATAAAGAAATCCCGAAGCTAACTCATTACCGTGCACCCTAACCTCTCAGCTCCGGGCTCCCTGCTGCTCCCGCACACCTACAGGCGGCTCTCTTGCACTCGCACGGCCCGGACGCGGGTTCAAGCCCACGCACATGTAGCAGAGCAGCCCCGTCAAGTCTCCAGGCAAAAAGCCTCTCTACTGTTATTTGGTAGCCGCTATCAGACCAGCCTCAGCTGTGAATGTTTTGCTGTGGACTAACCCTATCAACCCTATATACAGAGGCAGGCTCAGAACTCTCAATTTATTCTTTGAAAAGTGCTATCTTGTTCCAAAAAGCAGAATCTCTTACAGATGAAAGCTGACCCTATGGTGTACCCTATGCCATTCCTGAAAGAGTCAAATGACAAAGAAGGGTCAGTCCTTACTGTACAGCAATTCACCTGCAAAAAACAGCACGGAGAGAACTTGTATGAGCAGTGCCTTCATACAGACCATCCTTTTAGATGAAAAGGATAATTTTTTTATCCTTTTCTAAGGATTTGAGAAGCCCAAAGAGTGATTCCTTTTTGAGGGTTGTATGGTTCATTTTGGTCCACTGGGTGTTACTAGTGGCTGGTCAAAAGGGGGTGTAGTTGGGATGCTTTAAATGGAAATAGTTGGATTGATACGGAACAGTGCAATATTAATTCTCTTCACCATATTAAGACACAAATAATACGAGCAGCTAATGAAAAGCAGGAAGCAAATGATACCTGTCACAGTAACCAGTAAAATCCCACCAATATACTAAATAAAACAGGGAAAACTTTTATTGACTAGCAAGCTCAGCATGCTGGAATAATAAGGAAGTTCTGAATTTCCTCTCTCATTCGGAATGTCTTTGCAGAACTATCAGCTGGTATCCACATCAGCCCGTGCTATGTATAGCTTTGTTGATTTACCCGGGTCTTTAGAAAGCACACACCCAATGTTTTGTTTCAAATGAATAACTCGTATAGACCAACCGCCTAGTAAACCTCACATTTTGTTTCTGGAGAATGAGAGAGGATTACTTCATAGAGCTGTGGTCATTACAGAGGATACTTTAACTTCAGCATTATTAAAATGAGGGAAGTAGCAGAATTCATTTCTAGTTAGGAAATCTCTCCTCAAGACTTCCAAGGGACCCGGCTAGGCTGGCATGTTTTGCATTTTGCCACTGGCAGCAGCTGCTTCATGATGCAGAGCAGTTCTGGGGTTCCCAAGGAAGGGGGATCACGCAACAGCTCTTCCCAGGCCCTACAGTCAGTGCAGTTCTCATGCTTCTGATTTATGCTTTCCAAACAGACTTCTTGTGAAGGTTTCCATTAATGCTAAGCAAATTTTAATCTGCTATTTTTCATCTGTTATTGTTTTTAAGTGGAAAGCAAATTTAAATATTAAATTAACAATTAAGTACAGTTCTTCAAACAGTCCAGATACTGCAATGTTTCAGTTATTTACATTATAGTAACACACAGATCACATCTCTGATCACGTCTGCAATAGGACTTAATGATATTTCTACTGCAACAAGCATGCAGCAGAAGCAAGAAAAAAAAAGACAAATTAAATAATATTGCTCCTTTTTTAATTATATGAGCTGAAGTTAGAGATTAGATGATTCAGTCCATGGCATTGGAAAGCCTGTGGCAGAGGTCCAATTAAAACCTGATCTAGTGCAGAAGTCAAGTGACAGCAAGTATTCATGCAAGTAACCTCACTGACAGGCACATGCAGATGTTGGCTGCTCCACATTACAGTAGGCGGCCTCACCTGCACAACTTACCTTCCTCCTCAACAAATTTTGCTTAGTTGTGGCTAGGAGAGGGGGATTAAGGGATGAGAAAAATCAACACTCATTTTGGCATAAATAAATGCACAGTTCTGATAAGTTAACATTGCTAATGGGACAGAGTTCATGTAGTAACTCAAGAATATTTTGCTCTCCACATTTTTAGTTTTCTTAGCAGAACTGCATTTTGGACTGTATCCCTCAAGACGCCTGCTAGTCCTGGCATAGTGTTTAACACTCTTATTCCTGCCCAGTATTTCTACAGCACTGCAGATTTTTTTGAAGTTACAGCAGGCTTCAAGGAAAGAAGTCACAGATCTACAGATAACAGAATTTCTGAAAGCCATTAGCATGACTCCTACTTTAGCCATAAATACTGTGTGTATGATGCACGGTTTACTTTCCCAGAAGTGCTTATGGGACTTAAGATCGCACAAAAGGGCTGTGAAATGTGTTTCCCTCACTTCTGGCTCTTTGGTTCCTGAAGCCTCAGGTCACATTCAACTCATAGTTCCTATCAAGTTTTTCCCAAAGGACCTTTGGGCTCCTGCAGTAGCCAAACTTCCCTGGAACAGGAAACTCTATTTACACTGATGTCTTAAAGCCTGGTGCTCATCCATAAAAGGGAAAAATAATACCTTTAGGAATTGTGTTTTTCTTAACCTTTAACAGACTACCAGTCTAAACTAAAAAGCATGTTTTATGAGAGTAAGTTTTCACAAAAGTAGAAGAAACCATTTTAAAAAATAAAATAAAATAAAATATCCCTCTGAGGTCCTTGCAGCATGACAGGAACATGAAATAGAAACATAAAACAAACAAACAAATCACAAACAAAAACTTGTCATTTTTCACTGTTACATATGAAAGAAAGCTGCCTATAAACAAATGGATTGACCCTGAAACAGTGAATCTTTATTAAGAGAGTAAAATGTTAATATCTTGAAGCATTTTTGATGCAGATAAGTATTTAAATAGTGAATTGGCAAACTTTGCTTTCCTACTCACTGGGAGATTCAAACACTTCCTTGGGGAAGAGCCCTTCTAGGTGATTACGTCAGGAACTGAATATAACCCCCTAGCAGCAAGGTGACACCCAAGCATAAAGATCCTGCCAGATCTGCACTGCTTGGGAGGCTTTACCACAGGCTGCTGGAAGCCTGCATTACAAGGAGCTCTTTTCTTCCCTTCTTTGTATTAAATGTTTCTGTTCCTCACCTCCCTATAATTTATAGACTGCTATTTCACAATGAACATATTTAACTCCCTTCTGACAAGCACCTTTTGACATTTCAACAATGTAAACAACAAAACAACCAGACTGCCTCTTTGCAGACAGGAGAGTACTCAAGGAAGAAGTCACATTCAGGATCTTATTCAGAAACAGAAATGAAAGTTCCACTGCAATCTCATCTAAGTCTTAAGATAGTTGTTAATTTCAAAATAAGCATGTCTTCTTGAAGATGTTAGCTTTGATGTGTACTTTGATTCCTTCGGTGCCAAGATCACTCCTCCCTGCATTACTATAGGAGCTTATCACCAGATCCTTGGTCTTCTCTACCCAGGAGTATTTTTGGTTTGCTGCTTTCCTTTCTGCCACAGCTGAAGTGTGTGACACGATCAATTCTGCAGCATCAGCCTTTCCAGGTTTCTAGCATTTTAGAAAACACATAATGTAACATCTGTCCTATGCAGAACAGCTGCTTTAAGATACTCAGAAAACTCCTTTGGAAAAGCAGACCAGACTGCATGAATGCTACCTAAAATATGCCATTCAATAATAGGGGGGAGACATCTGACTTCCAGTATAAAAAGTCTAAATTACAAAGTTTATACTCAAATGTACTGATGTTTTCAGAAGTTCCTAACTTAGTATTTTTCTTTTTCCAAATGTATTGTATCAAATGGAGTACCTATTCTGCACAATATGATACTTCACATTCCTGTAAAAATACAAGATCCCAAAACCATTGTTCAAATATTAATGCATAAAGAGATTTTAATCAGGAATATAACTCCATTTAATTCCAAAGAATTAGCAGGTATTAGTGATGTAATCTGACTGCAAAGCCAGACTGTGGCTTTTTATCTAGCTGCAAACAAAACAAGGGGCAGAGGTCCTGTAACAGTAGCATATTCTTAGTGTGTTATAGTAGCATCTTCTTAGTGCTGAGATTACTTTACTTGAGGTCCACGATTATGATTCCTGTTTTACAGCTGGAAAGTTCAGCTTTATCCTACCTACCAATAATGCCAAACAGGAAAACTATCTGCACAAACTTCTCCAAGTCGTATTTTAAATGAAAACCTCTACAGTCTGCGAGGTATTCCTAGGATGAGTAAGTTTGCTTAATTTGATTCGAAACCACGGACAATGCTTGGCCTCAGACTCAGAATACGTAACAGTTATATTCCAGGGCACTACAGAAAGTGGAACAACACAGGGATTTTCCACAACTTTCTTTTGCTAATCACAAGGACTTGAAGATGTAATGGGTTGGTTGCAATGGATGTCAAGGGTTTCTTTATCTGTCATCTAGGAAATGAGTAAGGTCCCTAAAATAATTGGGAGTATCCTTAGGTGAATAAGTGTATGTCTATGAAAAAAAATGATGTAGTTATCTCTCTATAATATGCTACTGGCTTATTTATCTTGGCATTTATCCATCTGTCTTGCTCTTACGATGAATTCTCTTATCTGTCTCAGCCTCATCACCACCTCCATTCTATAAGCTTTTCAAAGAGTCTGGTTAAATTTTGCATTACTTCCTATTACTACATTACTATTTTAAGCTAAAACTGAAGCAGAAATAAACATGCCATTAATAGTAAAAGCTTTATTAAAATGTTATTCTTGTGAACTTGTGCTATTTTCTTGATTTTTAAAGACAATGTCTATAATTCTAGTTATGTAATATATATTACCCAGATGCAGACTTTTGCAGATTTTTGCAGCCTACACAACAATCTGAAAATATATCTAGTTTGTTAGACACACAAATTACGATACAAACTTAAAGTTGCAGTTGAGCATGTTTATAAGACTTCAGACTAGTACAGAGATTCAAAACATGAAAAATACTTTACTGACTCAATTTTAATGTGAGCATCTCTAGTTTAAATTCCATTAAAACTATTATTTCGCGTTAAAAGTCAAACCTTTATGGACACTAATTCAAATACTAGTTTATAATGACAATTAATAAGAAACAACTAAGCACGTACAGGATCAGACAAGATTACACAGATGGGAAGTGGTAATGTCTAGAAGAATAAAATAACTCTCTGACAGAACACATACCTCTCCTTTCAGATGTAAGACTTTCTGCTTTATATGTAAATAAAAAAAAAAAGCAGGACGTCCTTAGTAACCTCAGCTCTGAAGTTCTTTTGCTTTCCTTTTTCATCTCCTCTCTAATTCAAGTTCTGAAAATATCTGAAGGACAGAAGACATGAAGAACATATCCAGGTATAAATGTGTTATCTAGACCTATCTCTATATTAATCTGAATGAGAATTCTGTATTAAAATGTCCAACTAAAACATATACTTTAAAAAGTGACATAAATGGTGTAAGCATTAATGATTGAGACACTACTTCTTTGTGTCATACTCTGAAATATGAGATAGCTCTAAAAATTCAGATCTTATGCTTATCAATTACAGTTTGATGGTTATTTTTAAATTAATATAGATTCTGAGAGAACAAAATAAACTTATTTTCATTTAGCCCCTGGCTAAAGAACATATTTGTCATGCATCCAGGCTATATATCTACAGGCTTGGAGTCATAAAAGGGCATTTTGGTTTTCGCATGGGCACAAGGGAGCTGCACCAAAGCTGTCGTATTTAGCTGAATCCTTGGCAATGCCTAAGATTTTAACTACTCCTTTACTCACACCTGCAAGGTTACGCAAAAAGTATTCCAAAAACTATTAAAACTATTAAAAAACTATTTTTTTTAGCTAAAGTTTTGTATAGTTTTCAAGCAGTTTTTACCATTATTTCAAATAATTTCAAAAAACAGATTTTTAGTGCTTTGTAAAGCCATACTAAATGAAGTTATGACTGCTGGCCCCAAAAGCTTATCATGTAAGTGCTCCTCCATGTACTCATGGAGGATATTTTGCAAAATACATTACATTTATATGCACAAAGAAGAAAGACACAGTCAACATATGTCTACCAGGAAGATCAGGCAAAATGATTAAAACTTAGTCAAAGTGCTTAGTTGGTTTATTTCAAAATTTATCATTATTGCATTTAAGTTATCAAGTATTATCAAACACCTCATTATGGCAACATTTTGACACTGGGATTAGAGAAGCACCAATTTCTAATGCAGATAGCATATTACAAGCCTTTTGGAAGAAATCTTTTTATAAGAAGGGACTTCTAAAAGGAAAGGGTGGAGGTATGGAATTGTTTTTTTTAAGTTAGTGGCCATATTTACATATAATATGACCTACTGACTATAAATTTTCACTGGAGATAAATTTGGAGCAGACATTTTTAAGTAATCCAAATATTCCGCTCTCCTACATAGAAAATTGTTTTATGGGAGCCTTTCAGAAATACAAGATATCAGTCACTTCCTCTTTGTTTTATTTCTTTATTCTTTCTTACCTTAATTTATAATGATGTGTTTACAGTAATAACTTAATGATATAGACACTGTTTAAGAAGCAAGAACCATCTGAAAGTGACTTCACTAACTGTATAAACACTGTCCCTTGCACTTGTCCTTGATCTGGATTAGGAAGGCAACTCCAAACCTCAAATCATCCATGAGGTTGCCATTGTAAATTTTAAGTATGAAATTTTCCAAGCATGGAATGCTCTCAACTTAAAAAATAAATCCTTTCCAGGAATTTTCCATTAAAATGTTTCACTCTTAACTGACCAAAAAATATTAATGTAATGAGTCTGACTATTTCCCTTCCTTACTTTAGGGGTCATAAATACTCAGGTCTACACAGATTTTGACAATCATGCAAATTCAACAGAAATTACTAACCCTCTCTTGGAAGAATATTCTGTTTCAAGGGAGGATGCCTAACCCAAGCAGCATAATACAAACTTTTCCTTTAAACCCAGCAGTTATGTCCCTAATAAGCAATGATTTCTACACTGGTTCTTGCCCTAGGCCTCAGGTTACTGGAGGTTAAAATATGACACTTGTGGACATAGCTATAGCAGAAGCTATAGTCGGTAAATCTTTATCTTAACTGCCTAGTTTATATCCAGAAGACAGAGATTCTAGGCTCAAATCCCTACTCTTTCTCTTTGTTTTTACAGTCTCTGCCGAAAGCTGGGAGGAAAAGCAGGCTGTGTAAGAGCCTGCAGTCCCTGCTTATCTCGCGTACTTCTGCCTCTGGTATCACCAAGTCTCCCATCTCCCCTTAGTAGGAATTTATTTTCTCCCCTCCTTCCCAGTAGCCATGAAGGTTGAGGCCAATACAAGATGGGAAGGAAACTCGGTAAGGGATGGAGAAGGTCAAGATCCTGTCTCACAGCAGAATCCGACCAGAAAAAGAGTCCCACACCTACCTGTAGATCCCCTAGGCTTCCATGGCCCTCTGAAAGTCTACCCTGACAGACACCTCTCCATCCCCAGTCTCTGAAACATCAGCTGATCCCTCTTACTCTTCCCACCTGAAACTACTACCCTCCTGCATGCTCTCAGCTCATGAGGCCCATATTATGACAGGAAGTCAATAAATCAATTAACACACCAAATACCCACCTATTCCTGAGACTTTTCAATCTTTCCAATCAAGTGCAGTTATGTCTGTTAAACTTCCTAGGACCACTTATCTGTATAAAGTACAGACAAACAGAAACAAAGAAGCAGGAGTACATGAAAAACTTCACTGCTTCAAAGTGGCATTAAAATTGTGTGAGTATCACTTAAAATAAATAGTGATGAGCAATTCCAGTGAGGTGGAGATCAGTCTCTTGTCCAGAATAACTACGGACAGGACAAGAGGAAATGGCCTCAAGTTGCACTGGGCAGGTTCAAGTTGGATATTAGGAAAAATTTCTACATGGAAAGAGTGGTGAGCATTGGAACAGGCTGCCTAGGGAAGTGCTGGAGTCACCGTCCCTGGCAGTGTTCAAGAAACGTGTAGATGAGGCACTTAGGGACATGGCTGAGCAGGCATGGGAGTGATGGTTTTATGGTTGGGCTTCATGATCTGAAAGGTCTCTTCCAACCATAATGATTATGATTCTACGAATGTTTAGAAGGTCACATAGAACTAAATCTGATAAAATATAGGATCTTCACTGCAAATTCGGAACAAGCAGGACCTCAGTCTTTTAGGTCTTGCTTTAACTCTTTGTGGACTGTTTTTACTGCACATTTATGTGGCCAATTTCATGATCTGCATTCTCAGTTTATAACTGTCCCTGCCAGTGCTGATGCTGTAGTCACACCCATGTGTCACAGTTAAACTCAACTGCACTGACCATTTCCCTTCTGCAAGGAAAGGCATGGATTTAGTCAGTGATCGAATGATGAGTCTATGGCAAAATCTCTATGTTTCCCCGACTAGCAGGAAACCTTCTACAGCTGAGTTTTTATAAAAACCTTCCTAGAACAGAAATGAGTCAGTCATTTATTCATCTGAAAAATAAAGACTGCAAGGAACAGTACAGAAGAAATGAAAAACAATCTAATTAGCAATGTGTTGAGAAATATCTACACAAAAATATTTTCAGTTCTCTGGTACGTCAGCTCAGATACTTGATTATCATTTGGTAAATATTGTTTTAATACATAAATGCCAAATAATGCCATTTGATTCACAGTACAAAGACAAGATCCAGTCATGTTATGATGGTGACACTGGCTCAAACAGTGCAGTGATGGTTAGAAAGGGCTTCTTTCTTGAACAAAAGAAAATAGCCTCTATATAGCCTCTATCTTTTTAACATGTCTTTGTTCCACAAAGCCTGGTATTGGTATAATCAACCCTACAAAAACTACAGTGGCAATCTTAATAAAATTTTGCATTTATTAAGACTTGAACTTTTTCATCTCCTCTCCCTACATTTTTCTAAAGAGCAGCATAAATTCTTAACAAGGCAACATTTAAGACTTCAAACTAGTAATCACGAAAAAAATGTTTCCTTCATCCTGCAATGAGATTTGGTTAACTGTATGGAAATCAAAGTAAAATTTTAGTTATTTGGGCTCATAACTACTACTGATTAGCCTATTTCTCCATTCCACCAACAACGGACTCTGTCAGACACATACCTAATGAAATGAAGCCAAGAATCCGGCCCATCACAGCACAGTGCACATATCTATATTGCAAATCAGATCTTCTAAACCAATTGTGCCTTTAAAATACTACATTTGCCATTATATTTGGGAATGTTTATTAAATATTCCTAAAATGAAGGTTGTTAATAATCCATTAATATCACACAGAGGTTGAGGTTGTACTATTCCTAACCAAAAAAGGGCCTCAAGAGCAAGACATAAAAGAAACATNGTATCACACAGAGGTTGAGGTTGTACTACTCCTAACCAAAAAAGGGCACACAACATACCTCAAGAGCAAGACATAAAAGAAACATGTGCAAGGCAAACAGTACCAGGATCCACTTTCTCAGTTGTTTTGTTGATTTTTTTTGTTCATTTTTTGTTGATTGTTGGTTTGTTCATTTTTTTAAAGACACTCCACAAAATATTCTTTTTTTTTTTACTTTTCTAAACTAAAAAAGGTGGGTTTTTTAGTAGTTTTTCCATCCTTTGTATCCATAAGATAGTTTATCACATTAAATATGATTCTTGATAACCTCTCAAACTCTTATCATAATTACAACAAACCCTTTACACCTACATAAAATTGATATTTAGTGCCAGTTAGTGCTTGATCATTAAAGAAGTTGCATTTTTTTTAGTGTAAGCCCCTGCTGGTGCTACAGAACCTGAAATAGAAGTTTGCTCCCCTTCCCTCTGTGACTCACGATCTTGCCGATCATGACAGAAGAGACTAAAAATACGAGGTATTATTGCAAGCAGTGTCTGTCAACCCCAGGAAAGAAACCGCTTCAGACATCTCTAGAGCTCGCCCGGCGACCAAGCGCTGCCGAGTGCGCGAGCAGGCGGCTGGCAAGCGGACAGTCTGTGCCGCTCGCAGGAGCACAGGAAGCATCGAGAGTTTCTGCGGCGGCGCTTGGCCCCAGATAACACCATTGTGTGCGCGGGCGAGCGGCCTCTCCCAGCGCTGGGAGCCCCGGGCCTGGCGTCTGGCTGCCTGGCCCGCGGCCAGGCCGGCCGGCCCCGCGGGCAGGGAGGGAGGGCGGCCGGCGGCTCCGCGCGCAGCCCGGACGCGCCTCACCTTGCAGAGGAAACGTGGCGGGAGCGCCAGACTTCATGACTTCTGCTTTACGAGTCCTCTTTTTTTTTTTTTTTTTCCCTTTTCCCACTTCACTCTGCTGGTGGTATTCACGCTGGGCTCTCAGGGAACTCTTTAAAGTCACAAGCAATAAATGAGCTGATGACAGGATTATTAGAAAAACTCATACTTTGCTGCCCTAAACTCCGCATCACATTCCTCTCACTTTTTAAGCAGTCACAAACTACCATCACCACCAGCCACCACAAAGAATCAGAGATTCATTTCAATAGGCAAGTTATTCAAATCTCTTTATTTTCTATCCCCCTTAATTTGAAGCGGTTAATTTAAGATATATGTTCTGTTTAAAAGAGACATTGTTCTTAACACACAAAGGAGTTCAAGGATGTGGCATCAGCACGTTCCCGCCCACCATTTGCTCTGATGGTGTTAGATTCTCTGAAAAAAAATTTTAGTCCCATGGCAAACTAGTGCTGAATATATTTCTAAATTACGTGTTTCAGTAATAATTAACCAAACTTATTCAAAGTTTTCCCTTCATGATTCTGTGAAAAGAAAAGGTAAACTATAAAATAACGCATAGCATCTGTTACTCATGTTCCAAAGAGGCAGATTTTACAGTCCAGGTAGTTTCCCCATGAACAACCTCTGCATGACTTTCAAACATACTTCTATGTATTTGTATAATCTCTCATTCTGCTGAATTTAAGAATTTCTTCATGTGTTGAGTTGAGAAGGCTGCAACTGAAATTACAGTGGCTACAACTGATCAGTGTACTTGCCAATAACTGCCTTTCAAAAATATCAGATACTAAAATCTGTGTAAATTAATATAAGGCTAGGCTAGATTTTTATGTCAACATTACATATATCTATCCCAGTATTTACAATAGTATTAAATAATCTCTAAAAGAGTAAGACTTAATTGTAATCATAAAATGACAAGTATTTCAAAAGGCAAATCACCTTCTCATACTTATCTTATAAAACTATTTTATAGAACTTTATTGATATACTTACTGGTATAGCAATAAGGTCTCAGTACAGCAACAATTCTGGCTAAGAACATACACGGAGCTCATTTCATTTTTGTAGTATTATTTTTATATAGTTAGGAAGTAAAATCACCACAGAAGCAAGCCTTCATTTCCTAAACAGCAGAAGGGTCCTCTTACATTTAAGGCACTAGATTTAACCTGAATCTACAGTGGGGATGTGTAAAGTAAGCCCTTGTTGACAAAAGGTATAATCTATATACTGTGAAGTTGTAAAAGTCCCAACATTCAAACAATTATAGCTGAGTTTCAGTGCAGTTTAAAAATGAGAAAGATCCCCAAAATAAACACAGAATGATGCTGGCTTTAAATTTAAGTTAAAAAAAGAAGGTTTTTTGATACTTAGCCTTTGAATTATGAGCCTCTAGGATTTGAATTTTCAAGCTTTTCTATAATCAATAAAATCAAAAGAATGCTTTAGCATTCGTATTTCTTTCATATTCAAACATTCATACTTTTAGTCACATTATATACAGGAAAGAACACTCCAAGAGAAAAAAAACCAGGAATTGATTTAAGCTTGGTTTCATTAAAACAGTCTAGATATATTCTGGAATATTACTGCAAAGAAACTATTTCATATTTCTCAGCCAAACCACGATAGGTGTCAGAAAGTGACTCATTACAAAATAGTTAAAATTTAAAATACAGTCTGTTAACACTGCATGCATCAACATAAACAAAATAGAGCGATGAGTTATTTTCTGTGTTGAGCTTAACATATCTTAAAAGACTTATTTTTGGAGACGATTGCTTGATTAAGCAACAACAACAAAAAAAATGTAATTGCATATTTGTTGAACAATTTAAACAAAAAAAGTCCATATGTCAGTTTCTTTTTAGCAGTCTCTCAGTTATAGTAAAGGCAAGGTCTCAAGGGCTGAAACTCTTGGTTGTCCCACCTCTGGTATCTATGCAGTGCAACCCCGAAAATCTGGCCATGGCAAAGCCCTGGCCCTGCAGTCACCCTGCTGTAGGTGCTTCTCTGATTGTCTCCTCTGGCCTGATCCACCTGGTTCTCCAAAGATCCAGCAAATATTTGCAAGCACGGAGTAAGGAAATGGCACTTGCTATGTAGAGCTGGTAACAAGGCACAACAGCTCGACTCTGTGTCAACAGCAAAAACAAACAGTGGCTGCCAGTGGAGAACATCAACTTTCATGCAACAGGCAGCACTCAGCTGCTCGTGACCGTGACCTACACACTTTATCACGCTTCGATCTGCATTGTGAAGGGAGAGCACTGCCGTGCTCCTGAAAACAGCCTCACTCGTTCTCCTCTCGAGGTTCTGCCCCCATTCATTCCACGCCTTCATGCAGGCACAACATACACTGCATGATGGAAAAAAAAGAGGAATCTAGCTATTACAGAATCATGGAATCATTATGGTTGGTGAAAACTTCAAGATCACCGAGTCCAACATAAGACCTTCACCACCAGGGCTTCTAAACCATGTCCTTAAACGCCTCACCTGCTTGTTTCCTGAACACTGCCAGGGACGGTGACTCCACCACTTCCCCAGGCAGCCTGTTCCAATGTTTCACCACTCTTTCCATGCAGAAATGCTTCCTAATGTCTAACCGGAACCTCCCTGGTGCAACTTGAGGCCATTTCCTCTTGTCCTATCAGTAGTTATTCTGGACAAGAAAATCATTGTTAAACACACAGGCCATCACTGAAGCTCAACCTGCAATCCCTGGGTAAAGACAGTAAAAGAAAAGCAGGATGAGAACAAGCTTATGCCCGGGAGCAGACAGCACTAAGGCTGCATACATATTATTGGTGATACGAGATTTAGGAATTAAGCAGCCAGTTCCAACAAGGAACTTTACGGAACTTTACTTGGCACTGAGTAGGTTAAGATGCAAACAAACTTTATTCTAATAATGAAGGGCCTGAATGCAGCATTTACCATGTGAACCCTTTTTTCTGTTCAAAAAGAATCCTATTTAGACAAATGGCCATGTCCTCTTGTAACTGAGCTTAGGCAGCTGGTCTGACTTACCATTCTTTCTACCATCCTTTCTACCATCCTCTTTAACTGAGTAAAGAATGAGTAATACATACAAAGATGCTGCATGTCTTATGTTTCAGTACATTATATGACAGTCAAAACACTAAATATACTCCACTAAATCAGGCACTTTTTTTACACAATCTTAAAGTAAAATATGGGTTTTGCAGAGTCACTAGCGCACCTAACTAATCTGAGATCACAGAATTGAACCCAGGTCTTCCAATACTTGATGCCTAACCCTCACTAATTCTACTAAAGTAGAAGTTTCATTTTGATATACTCATTTCAGAACCAATCCACGTTTTTAAATATCCAAACATCAAGATTTTGAAACTAGTAGTCTTCATATGAAATAAAAGTTAAAGGAAAGTGAACAGTCGAAGGAGCTCTAAAAATATATACTTCTCCTTGTCTGCTCTCTTTTGGCTGGGCAAAATCAAGATTTTCATAGTTTAATATAAACAACCTAATCCACACTAAGTCTAAAGATAGAGCAGGTCTGTGAAATTTGGGTAAAAACTTGTAGTTTATGACAAATTTTGAAACTTTATTGGAACAATTTTGAAAAGTCATTTTATTACAACGTATTGCATGGCACTGATGATGACACAGGCAATATTTGTAAAGATTTTAAATGAATGTGCAGCCCAAGTCTGTTCTACAATTCTGTGGAATTTTTTAAGAGTAGCTTGATAAAATATGTACAAAAAACAAACCAAAACAAAATAAAACACCTTAGCAAAATAGGTAGCTTTTCATCAGATAAGGCTTTGAATGATGAAAGAAGAAAGGTTCTTCAAGGAAAAGGCACTATAGTCAAGCATGAGAACAGGTACCTAAACAAATGTTTATAATCAGTTCAAGAGGATGAGAACAATAAGGAGCTGCAATTCTTTCATCTCTGCCCTTTCACCCAGGCCAGCCTCAGTGAGAGCACTGCAGAGTTAAGGTGTGACAGCTGCAGTGATAATTTTAGACCAAAGTGGTGACAAGGAATTTTGTGATCAATGTCTTGTACTGGTTGGTGACTTCAAAACTGTCAGGAAGTAACACACTATAGAGCAGAAATCAATACTCAGACCTGCAAGTAGCAAAGATCACATGGCACCTCCCCAGGCACAGAAAAACAGCCCACAAGAGCATACGGCGGAAGGGGAGCCAAAGCCTGAAAATGTTTTATGGTTACAAGCAAGCTTTGGCTTATCAAATTAATTTTTGGTGTATTTCTCAAACTGTTTGTAGCTGGACTTCAGCACCTGTACAACCGCATCTTTGAGTTCTCTGTCCTCGGCTACCTGCGCTTGTCAGCCCTCCTCTCCGTCCCTCCATCCCCACAGCCTCTCTGTTACCTTCTCACACAAGCGCATGCACTTCTGCAGTGATCTCAACCCGCCCTGATCTCTGCAATGATAGTTTTCCTAAACACTGTTGCTTTTTCCACACCTGCCTGCTAATGGCTCAGCAATACCAGCAGAAAGCCCAGCTACTAAGCCCTCTTGTGGACTGTTACGACTGGAGCAAGAAGAATAGGATGAAGGGGGTAAAAATCACTTTATGTACATGGGCAGAGTGCAAAACCTTATCACAACTGCACCCACTTTCAGGCCATCAAAATGGGTACACTAAAGCAGTTGTAGATTGTTTTTTGCTCCTTTACACCTACGCAGCACACAATTCCCACTCTGCTGCCTTTCTGTTCCACATTTACTTCTGAAGTTTCTCACCCGCATCCTATTCTCATGCCTACCTATTCTCCTGGATCCCTCTCCTCACATTATGGTTCCTCCCCTTCAGGCTATACCAGCTTTTTTCATCCCTCATTGCACAGGTAGCCTTCCTCTCTCCGGGGTACCAGAAGGGGTGGGGAAAATGTGAGGACTTCCTCTCTGTTCAGCTTACGTAGCCCGAAGTAGGTCCAGAAAAGGCTCCCTTCACCTCTGCTGCTCTGTGCTGTGGCACATCTGTAGTGAAAGAGATTCTAAGTATATATTAGGTTTAAATGTGGTGACAATTATCAGCTTCTGAAATTTCCGATTTTCTCTCACATGAAATGTATTAGATGTACCGCTCTAAGGCCACAGTAATTCCCTAATTTCCTCTACACAATTGAAATGTCAAATCCTTGTACTAAGTAGCTGCTAGATCATCTCATTTTACCATTAATTAAAACACAAACACCAAAAACATGAGTAAAAGAATAGTTTCTTCCCTGTCTCATCTTCAGAAAATTCATTCATTTCTGGATAAATTTTAAAACCAAAACCAACCAAACAAAAAAAGAACTTTTGGCAGGGACGCAGATAGGAAAATTCAAATTCAAATTATTTCATTNTCAAAACCAACCAAACAAAAAAAGTTTTGGTAGGGACGCAGACCGGAAAATTCAAATTCAAATTATTTCATTCTGAAGATATTAAGAGGATCTTAAGATGGGAAGTAAGGGCATCTGGGCTGGAACCTGAGAAAGTGCAAAACAGCAGGTCTTACCTGTTTTATAGTGTGACCAACTGCAGGAGGAAAATCAAATTCCAAGATCTCCGCCCATGTGACCTACACAATATGTTTTTCTCCTGTTAATATTGCGGTCCATATTAAAATATACAATTATCTTTGAAAAACACTCCTATAAATTCAGTCACTTATTCCTCAGAAATAAGAACGCAGTATTAGTAAGTTTATAGCTGCCCAAGACCAAAACTAAGAAGAGGCCCAGCCCTGAGGTGACTGAACACAGGCAGAAGCCATCCTAGTGTCCCAGGCCGTGACATTCCCTTTCCCCTGACCCAAGGGAAGAGATGAAGGAGAGGGAGTAGAAAAAAAGATTCTCAGTGTGACAGGAGAAGGAGAGAAATATGGTTCTGCAGAGCACCTTGTGATCTCTGGTCGCTATCAGCAGCACCCAGGACCGCGCGCTCCCAGAGGAGAGGCTGTTCCTCCAGAAACATCAGGCAACAGAGCGCAGAAGGGGACTTGTGCAGTGAATTTCCCGGGAGGTTTTTATTTGAAGAAAGAAACCCATAGTTCAGTGAAAGGTGAAGTAGTGCCGATTCACTAACGTGGATGACAAACTCAATTAGTAAAAAGGATATATTAAAAAGGATTCACTGCTATTATGGGAAGGAAATAAAATGCAAAGAAGTTAGTGGAAAATTACTCTATATAATAAAAATAAATATTAAAGCATAAAGTTATAACTGGAGATTAAAAGAGAGTTTATTTCCTTTGCTTCACTTAAATGATGCGGAACAGTAAAAAGGTGCAAGTCTGAATGTTCAGGCGAGCAAGTGTATTTTCTGCTTTTCAACACCGTTCCTATGATTCAAGGCAATCCTCGCACATTCTTGCTGCACATAAACTGAAATGAACTGCAAGAATTTTGCAGCAGATAATGTGCCATATACATTTTTTGCATTTTTTTGGTGCATCCAGATATAGAAGCCACACTACATTCACTTGCTTCCTCTTGTGTAGTAACCAGTTTTCATAAACCTTATCTGTGCAGTAAAATCAGGAGAGAGGGAGGGTGACTCACTTACTTGCTGATAGACATTGTAGCACAATATAAGGAAATAAAGTAATGCAGGATTAGTGAGGTCTTTGCAGAGGCACTACTCCAAGGTTTCTATTGCTCAAAAGCACCTAAAATACTCTAAAATGCAGCCTGCTGAATTGCACTTCAGGCTAAATGAACAAGATTCCAGAGGTGATACTTTTTTCGCAGCACTCATATTTAGAATTACATGTATCAGCTAATTTAGCAGATATAAACTGTGTATCATTCTTTTAAACTAGTTCTCAGTTGTACTAGGAATAACTTATTGGGCAACAAAAATAATAGATTGGAGATGTATACTTACTACACAGTTTACTAATAGTCCACACCTTACTGCATTTCCTATCTAGAAATGCTATTTTCAGATACAAAAGATGCATGGATACCACAAACACTATATTTAATGTTTTGGGTATCTATAACATTTTGTTTGATTTTATGAAACAAGATACAGCAAGCAGTTCTCACCTTATATTATTTTCAGGTCAAAGGACAGACTTGTGTAGAATGAACCTTATTGGCGATGAATCCATCATCTAAATCCAGGTGATACAGCTAATAAATACTGGATTAGAAGTTAACAGTGAATAAATACAGCCATCAAGATAAAGCTATCATCTCAGGACACCCAGAAATGTTAAAATGCAGATACAAAGCTATTTTTCTCTCCTGCTCACATCTCTATAGCTGTCAAACACACCAAATCACAGTAGTATGGCTCCTGTTAGGGACCAAACTGTTTCTTAATAACAATTAGTTAATTTAGCTCATTATTTTTTCCTAAAGTGCAGAGGTAGTGAAGACAGGCCACCAGGAAAAAAAGCCTGCTTAGGAAAGTGCTGTTACAATTTGATAATGCCAAGTTTAGAAAGCAGCAGGTACCAGATTGGCACTTTCTTATTCCACTTCCCTGTTGTACGAAGGAATGTGCAATGCCAAACCACCAATACAGCCATTAACATCTGCAAAGGAGAAGCTGGAAGAGTGGCAGGACAGCTCCTGAGATTAGACATCAAAGCAATTTTTTTCTCCTACTTGTTTAGTTAGAATGAACTTAAAAGCATTTTCATTCAAAAAAAAAGTCACTTCTCTAGACTTGCCACAGACTTCTCCTCCAGTCCTTGTTTTGAAGAGCATGGGGCAGAGTGAAAGCACGATGAATCACTGGTGGGCTCAGTTTGCATCGGTTCAGAAGGTAAAAAACATACTTGCTTCTGTGCTGTTTAACAGGGAGCTATGGAAAGTTTCCCTCCAGAAATGTACAGAGGGACCAGGCAATTTCATCCAAGCCTCCAGAATCAGTAGCAGCCTGGAGCCTCGGGCTCTCAGGTTTATAACAACTTTTGTCACCATAACGAAGGGTCCTCTTTGGACTTGCTGGGTTTTTTTTCCTTTTTTTTAAAAATATTTTTAAATATTTTAAAATATTTTTTCCATTTCCCCAAGTTTGGGATTATGTTCATTCTCATTCTTTGATCATGTAACTAAGCACAACAAGCTCCACAGCACCATAATGTGTTAATCATTCTTATTATACTTATTTTTTTCTCTTTAAGATAACCTTTTGTAAATGTTTTAAGGTGTCTTTCTTAATCAAATTTTAAAAATCTTTACATAAAATGTTTCAATGATCTTTTTAACTCGCTAGAGTTTATTTCGAACTTGTATCTGTCTACTGTTTTTTCAGGACATTTCACAGACTTCAGAGTCGTTTTCTCTGAGGTCTAATGAAATTTGAAAATATTTTATCATCAAATAGAAGCTGTAGTACAAAGGCAATATTTCTACTGAAATACTTATAAAATCTTGTACTTTTTTTCAAACTTACATAATTGCTAGCTGTAATGAATCTCTTTGCTTCTGTACGTTGTTATTTTGGTTATAGACATTATAGCATAAACCAGCTATATTATTTGTGGTATTTTTATTAATGATTAGTCAATATAATTTTTTTTCAGTCAAGCAGTGATCTTTTTTCTATTTCGGCAAGCTTTTCATGTTCATTAAGCAATACCCTTGTTAGGAGAAATCCCTTGTACAGATAAGGAGGAAAGAGTGGTAGATCTCTCTCACACATCAGTTGTGCAAGAGGCAGGCACAGAACCCTCATTTCTGCCTAGGACCCTATGTATAAGTCACACACACGTATATGCAATGTTATATATATAATTTAGGCATATGGTTAGCACCAACAAGCCTGGTTTGCTGCACTTGGCATCTCTAGCATCGGCAACTCAGTGAACCAGGAGCCTCCCTGGTTAAAAAAGATCATGGTTTAATTAATTTGTTATTTTAATATCTACAGAAAGGAGAACCAAAAATCCTCACTCAAAGTTCAGTTCTCAGCTTCCTCACCCAGCCGGAGGGACAGCTTGCTGCTTTACACAGTTTTTAGTTTTTTTTTTTTTTAACAATTTTAAGAGAAAAATGGGAACAGAGACCTCAAATCATAAGGCCACATGAATCCACTTTCAATTTGAGAAGGAAAACTGTGATGGGAAAACTGAAAGTGCCTTTCCCCAGCCTTTAAGAACTACCATCGCACTCAGCTGCGGGGAGAAGTGAACAGCACAGCCGCCACCGCACCCGCACACCCCAAAACCTCGGGGCTGCCCATACCAAAGTGAGCATGCTGACATTTTCACCTGCTTGACTAACTTTTCTTTATGGCTACCATAAATTCAACTTGTTATAATTACTGTCAATAAAATTAATGAAATTACAGGCTGCTCAACAAAAGGAATATCAATCTGTAGCATTTTATTAGGTCAGTAAGACCTTCATTTATCATTGGTACACTTTGTGTAAGGCAGGGATTTGGCTCACGATTTTTAACGGTTGTGATTTCTTAAAGTTACATTCCAGGATCTTAGAAATATCTCATATATTGATTCTGCTTGCTTGATCAAGAAAAAGCTTCTCAAATTAAGCAGACCTTTCCAAAAGACTTTCGACAGACTTAGAGAGTCTTCTGTCCCAAGCCAATTGCAAAAAGAATTGTAGCTTAAAAAACAAACTGAAGCAGATTTTTAGAAACTGACCATTCCAAAAAGCATCTAAAGCACAACCCTTCTTAAAAAGTGCTTTTAATTTTTTTCACTTTGGAGTAACGTGCACAAAAAAGTCCATACCATAGTTTCCTTTCTGCTAAAAAAAAATAAGAATGCTGCATTCTTTCCATTTGTGATGTTACATTTTCTTTTCTATAATTAACCTGGAGTCAGGCAGAGCTCTCCACACTATTAACAAAAGCAAGAGCAATATACATTGAAAACACAGAGCAATGCAACTATGTTTTATCTTCCTATGTTACAGGAAGAAAAAAAAAGTTGCTTGGTTCATTTTATGATCAACTAGTAACAGAATCACGTATGCAGATATAATGATGGAGGTAAATGGGACAGTATTTGACACAACCCTCTGTGGGTTTCATGCCGTATTTCCGAACTCGTCTCCATTCAGTATCTCTGAATAAATTACTGCTCAAGTTAGTTTCTTATTGTCCAACTCCTCTGTTAAAATATTATTTTCTCAGTTCTACGTTCAATTCTACAAGACCTGTGGAAGGTCTCTTATTTGATTAAAAAAAAAAGAAAGAAACAAACAAAGGAAAAAAAAGTAATTTAAGCTACTTGCTGCTGAGCACCTCATTTAGCTGTGGATGACCCTATCTTTTTCTGGATAGACATCTTTAAGATTTGAAGACAAGTCTCTCTCAGCAAGACTGGAGTACTTAGGCTACTTTCTAGACCAGTTCAAAATATAACGAACATTAAGGTAGCAAAGTAGAAAAAGCAGGGATCCACTAAGTTCACATAGAGCTTGGGGAGGTTTGAGATGGCAAACATCCCTTTTAGTAGTCAACTGGAACAAGTTGCTCATGTTATAGTGATTATGTATTTTTCAGAAGATACTTAAAGAACTACCAGACAACAGGGACAGCACTTAATTCTCAAAGAGATCTCAATTCACATTTTTTTTCAAGCAGTAAGAATCAAAAGATAAATGCACTGGGATAAAACAACTGATTTTCTATCATGAAACTGCTTGTCTTAACGAACACATCTCAGAGGCTGCTTGTGGTATGCTTGTGGTATGAGGAGTCAGACAGAGGTGCCTAGAAGAGACATATGAAAGGCAAGAGCTCCCTTCTCTCATGGCTGTGTGCCTCTCAACTACAGAAATGCAAATCTTTCATTGCTTCAGTTTTCAGAATGCTATTGGGAACAGCTTCCTTGAGCAAATCTTAGAATTAATTCTCCATTAATTTTCAATGAGTTCATCAATACTTCCAGGTAAAACACTTTTGGTCTCTTGAAAAGCTCTTTTCTTAGGTGTAAGCTTTACAGCTTGGGAGAGTTTATCACACCAAATTACATTACAGAGTGTTAGGCTGTGTCCTCAGATAATTATTTAATTTAGAACAATTAAATTGTGCATGGAACTTATACCTGCCATTAAAAACACGGATTCATGGAACAAAACTCAGCTTCAAAATTATGGCAAAATAAAAGCAGTGTTTTTAAATGATTTAAATGTTTTAAATGATAGGTCAACTGAATCTGAGTGCTTTTAGTCAAATACAGTTATTTGTACCCTACAATAAAATTGATTTGTATATATATGTTTTAAAGGAGAAAACAGAGCTCCTGTAGCCTTTTATCATTTCCTCTTGCTGAGAGAAAAATATACACCCCAATATGAAAATCACTGTTCACTAGGCTGAAGCTATCCCTCCACCACCCACCCTGGGAATTACATGGGGATTTTATTAAAACAGTTAACTTTAGTTATAAAGTAGCAGAATGTAGAAGGCCAGGTGAGAGAACCAATACTAATACAAAACAGTCTGTATTCCAAAGAGCTCATCCAAAGAATAAGTAAATTCTTCTGCTGATCTGTTTTCCCACCTCAGACTCTTATGTGAACCCTATAATGAAGCAGATTTGCTCATTATTTCTAAAGAAATGAAAATTCAGAAGTATCTTAAAATGCAATGCAAAGTACAATTTTTCAGGTGTCCTGCAAATGCTACTGAAAAATATTTGTGGCCCATTAAATATATCCAAAGGAGACCTACTAACTTTGCATCCTTCTATATAATGTTCACTGTTTACAAAAAAAAAAAGAAGTAATTTTTGAAATTCAGATTCTTATTGCAGTGAATACTAAAAACATGTGGTATCTAATATAAAATTTGCACTGGTGCTGGTAGCATGTCATTTTCCAAGAGCCTTTTCTAAACAACCTGTGTACTGGGCTGCTGAGGAATGAACACTGGTCTTTTAAGTTCAGCCTGAGGCCACCATGACGCCTGATCTGAGAGGAGGATGATTCCTAACCGTCATTTTCACCCTCATGAGACATGAATGCCAGGACAAGGTAAGATGGCAAGTTAAACACAAATGACAGCATGACAAATTGCTGTTTCTTGCTTATTTTGCTAGCTTAAAAATACAGTTTTTGAGTGAAAAGCAGGGCTGTGTTATCATGACACTTCATTAACAGACTCCAAATTCATAAACAGCCTCAAGGAGATAGGGATCATATTCCTGCAGAACTAAAATGCCATCTTTCTGTAAGTCACCTTATAAGCAACTTACATTCTCAGGAAAATAAAATATTTTCAAGTTACTATTAGCTTCTAGTAGCTACTAAGCTGTTATACATATTGAATAGGCCATATATTACGGAACTTGGATCTAATTGCAATGGAGTAATATCTTTCAGCCTGAAAGACATAGTGCCAAACGATGCTATCAGTTTTATGGAGAAAATCCAAAGCTGAAATGAAAGCATTTATAAGACAGGATCCAAGCAGCAGCGTAAGAAGTCATGTTATGGTTTTTGCCAGCATAAATCTGCTGTGGGAAAAAAGACAAATCTCATCCCGACTGTTTAAAACAGTGCCACGGCAGACAAAATACACTGTGCTGAGATGACACATCTACTGCACATCCTCTGGCAAGCAGACCCTCAGTACTGTAGACAACACATAAACAAGTGTCTTTTTACAGAGGGACAGAACGGCTCCAGTCCCAAATCATAGCCTGCAATAACAAAGCAGGGAAGTGAAAACTCCAGTTTATTTACAAAGCGTACGTGCTGCAAGTGACAGCGATAAAAGCCTTTCCGAGAAGAAATTCAAGGAACAAATTAGCATGCAGCCTTACTGTACTCACTTTGATTTGTATTTAAAGTACAGATGTTTGTGGATCACAAATCATTTATGAAACTATGGAAAACAGTAATTTGAAGCTTTATCAGCCATTAAAGAACAATCTATATCTATTTTCAGAAAGCGAAAGCTGCTCTAGCTTCTCTAGCTTTTGCTATTCCTGCTTTCCTGAAAGAAAGAAATTACAAGGCCTTTCTTGGCTCAATATTTTTATGGGTCAGCTGCAAAGACAACATAAAAGTCAGCAGGGGCTGCATCCAGGGACGGAGGAAGAATCAGTTCGCACCGGGAAACAGAACATGACAGAAGACACTGGATGTAAAATGTCCAGCATAGTTTATACCTTTTTAAAACATTTCTGTGCAATTCTGCCGTGCTGTTCATTTCTTTTCCTACCCTGTGAGCACATACATCACACAGATTTATGATCACACTATCATCTCTGTATTTTTTAAGGAGTATTTTTTCTCCTAGTACGTTGCAATTAGAAAAGGAACAAAATCAGCAGAGTGTGTTCTATAGGTGCTCAAACAAGATTATCACACTTCATATCTTTACAATCGATGAGAAAATCTAGCTTGCAGAACTACCTTTGTTCTGCAGGTTTTCCCTGACAAAAGAAGGAATTGCCAAATTCGGGCTTCGTTAAGTTTATTTATCTGCTCCACAAGGAGACCAATCTGACACTAATTTGAACGTATCAAGAGGATTTGAAATGTGGTTACCAGGTTTCTCTTCACAGATCTCCAGGAATAAATTTCTCTACCAAATGCTTACGGTACCCTGCTAATTATTAGTTAGGACAATAATATACCATATCACAATAATACACAATAATATGCAATATTATCATCCTTATTCTTAGGATAATAACAATACTTCATTATCTTTGTAAACTATATTTTAGGACAATATTTTACTGTCCTAAAAATACATATGGAAGCAACCTCATACGTCTTCCAGCAGCCGAGAAGCCCTGGGGGGAAAAGGCTGATGTGCTGCTGAGGGAATTTGGTGGCACCCTTAAGAAGGTGCATGTTTCTGCCTAAACAAAAGGTAAAGTTATTATTTTTATCTCTCCCTGCTGCAACAAACAGGACAATAAATAAATCTCGCTCTTCCTGAGGAATCCCACTTAGAAAGTAGGGAGAGGGGCAGGGCTGTTTCACACTCACCCTTGCCAGGCGCCTCCTTCTGGAACTTTCCTCAGGGCTCCAGCTCCCATGCTCCTTCCTGGGGGGAACCAGAGCCCATCTGACCCCACCAGCTTCATCCCAGCAACAACCTCAGCCTTCCTTAGTCCAAGTTTCAAAAAAACAAAACAATGGAGAAGAAAGCCAGCCTTCCACGCCAGCCTTCCGCCCAGCTCAGGCTGTTGCAGAGAGTGGTCAGAGGAGCCCGATGGTGAGAGACGCCATCGCGCCATGTTGGTGCAGAGGAAGAGTCAAAGGTACCTGAGGTTCACGCTCGTATCTGGGATTTGACCTCCTTGTTTCACACGTATTCCTCCGAATTCATTGTTGGAGTATGGATCGGTGTTATGGGAAGTTCTTATTTAATTTTATGATAAAAAAAATCATGGAATGAGCGGTATTTAAAAAATTGACACCTAATGCAAGCTTCTTTCAGTATAAAGGACTTTGGTGGAGGAAAAACATAGCAAGAGAAATTCCACAGATTTTCCCTAGAATAGTAATCATAGGATAAAAAAAATCATAGAATAAAAAGCTAATTTTATTTCACACTTGACCCTCAGTCTACGAAGTCACAATATAGCAGAAATCTTTTTGTATGATCCGTTATGTATCATCTCATTTTTGGACAATTGCTTATTGACTGCAGCTGCTTTGTAGGAAACTATGTTTAAAAAAGCTAATTATATTTCAAGTATTCCAAGGGAAATGGCCAAAAAAGTGCATAAATGACAAGGCTATTCATCAGATGCTGGCAGGAGCAAAAGCATGTTGTGATAGGTATTTTAACACATTTCAGAAGCCTGCAGCCTCAGATAGTTTTGTGATTACGTACCCCCTTGTCTATTTCCCCTTAGTGTTTATGTTGGAAAGGTGGCACGTTATTTTGAAAGACGTGAAGAAAAAAGGTAGTTTGCAAAGGAAACTGTAGCAACTCGTCCTGATATGGAGGCACTTAACACTAAAACATCTAGGCAAAATGCACAAGTGTTTAAATAATGAACGTGCAATAATAGTATATTACTTGAAGAATGTCTGCTGTGTTCCCTGCATTTCTCCTGATCTGACTGATTCCCTTGGCCATTACCTCTGCTGAAGCAGCAAATAGGGCATCAAAAGGGTCTTTCTAACACTGCACTGTGCTCAGGACAGGGCAGAGCCTACTCTGGACATTGAAGCAGACATTATTGTCTACTTAGACATTATTAATCTTGGACAAGAATCTTCTAGCACAGCCCTGCCATTTCACTGTCTTGGAAAAAAGTGGGGTTTTTTTTGTTTGTTTATTTTTTTAAGACTGAAAAAGATTTGATAGCTATGCATTATTTAAATAAACAGAATCTTATTAAAGCCTCTTCCCAGGTTTCAGACATACTTCAGAGAATTCGGAAACGTAATAAAATCACAGCTGTTTTGTTTTCCTATAGTTATGGCAAAATATAACCAAAAGGGAGATGAAAAAAAATATACCAGTAGAAAGTTGGTAATTTTAAAAGAATAGCAAAGAACTCTGTCTAATAACTTTCTTTCTTTCTGTTAGAACTTTCTGGATGAACCTTACATGGCATGCCAGAATTTCCCCCCAGAGTATCAAAAACATTGCTTGGCACCTTCTTTCCAATAGTACATACTAAAGTTGCTTGTGAACAGAATGACTTTTAATGTATAACATACTAAAAAAAAAGACCTTCAGATAATGAAGAAGAATTTGGACAGGTGATGTTTTGAGTCAATATATCTATACTCGGAAGCTCTCAAAAGTCTACAGTTCAACTAAAACCTGGTTCTCCACCCCTTTGCATCACTTCTGAGGGCCTATGCACAGACACTGTTACAGAATACATGAATTATATGAGGGAGGCTTGGAGTGAGAATCAAGTCTCGGAAAGCATCAGAAATATTCTCTAAATTGCTCCAGTTCACAGTGTATGCCACTTCTGCTCTTGTCTGAGTCGTGATACTGTGCTAACAGCAGATTAATCACAAACAAGAAGATAAATCCAAATATCACAGGGTCGAGGCAGCCATTACCTGCTGTTAAGACAGTAGCCTTACAGGTAACTGTGCATTTTAGATAAAAGCCATGCTTAAGAAAAACGCTTGTCTTTCTTTTGTACAAACTTGTAATACCTAGGAAGTGATATGGCTTTGTGAAACCTCACAAAATATATGTACTATCTCAGGAACTGTAACATAGTTCAAAGGAAGGAAGGGGAAAGAGGCTATCCAATTCTCACAGGATTCGAAGAGATCACAGATTGACTTGGATTAAAACTATAGTGATTTTCACAGAAAATGTTGTTGTGTCACTGGGAAGTGACACAGATACATGAACTCTTGTAAAAGACAGGGAAAAGTCCCTGTGTTGGAAGACATTCTAAGTATAATAGTTTCTGCAAGAAATCAAGGTCAGCATTCAGCTACTCACAAGATGATATTATAAATTCACAAGTGGGAGGCCTGAATGAGACCTCACAGACACTACTTTTATTCCACTGACTCAAAGTTAACAGCTTTCTTAAACCCGTATATATGAGTCAAAATTGTGTTTGAAAGCAATTGTCCTCGCCCAAAGCTGAAAATAAGTTCTACTGTAAAACAAATGTAATTGCGTCTCTGCAGGAAGGAACACATCCAGAACGATCATGAAGTTGGTTGTAATCAATGACCTTTTCCGAAATACCTTGAACTCTTTCTTTTGTTGATGGGATTTTCTAAAAGTATACTGGGAGCCATAGGTTTCTGGCTTGTACCCATTCTAAACACTGCTTATCGCACAGTGCTACAATTTGTTATCAGATGACCCTGTGCTCATATACAAACATAACCACTATCAGGCACAGACAGGCTATAATCTGGCAATAACTTTAAAAAACAGAAACAAACACAATGTGTAAGGAATATTAATAAACTCAAGGAACCCTGGCACAGAATAAAACTACTTATAAGTATTTGGAGGGAAGTACAGTAGGAGATGATAAAAATCCACTTTAACTCCAACCCTATTCCATACAACACACACTTCTAAAATAAGTACAATCACCTCAAGGTGGCCTCTCTGAAACTACTTCAAAATCTAGCTCTTGCAAATGTGATAAGTGCCCTTTTTATAGGATTGTACTATACTTAATAAGTTAATAAACAGACATTTGTACAAAACCGGTGGTTTAATTATAATCACTATTCCTGCTTTGGAAGAAAGGTCTTCCTTTAGCAGATACCATCATATTAGCATAACATTACAGAACAAATTAATCAAATTTCAGAGGTCTTCAGTACCTGTAACAGGAAGCAGATTTATTAAAAGTACTCCGCTAAGTAGCCAGATTTCAGAAGGTATCCGCAACTGCCATAGTTCATAATGTGTCTTGAGTTTGCACTATCTCTCATAATTCTGCATTCTTAAAAATGACACTTTCTTGTCCTAGTCTTTGACACAAAGTCAACAAAATGCTGGTCATTTCTTCCTAAATGGGAAATTACTCCAATGCCTACCAGGATGATTATAAAATTTAAAATCAGGAATTAGAATTAGATATTTTAGCAACTATATGATGAGTTTCATGGTTCTCAGAAAAGTAGGATGAAATTTTAGTTAATTAAGCAAATTGCCTGTACAAAAAGATTAAATTTTGCTTTTGCTTTAGTTGCAAGCTGTACATGCCTTTTTTTTTTTTTCCCAGGAAGACAGCATATAAAAGACAAAAAAAAAAATACTAAGTTTCTGTTGAAATACTTTTGTGAAGAACAATGTATTTGCCTACAGACAATTCCATCTTTCTTGGCCAGTGTATGATTGGACTTAATTTTCCCATTTCTCATCACTTTTATCTATTTATCTGGATTTACAGGGAAAACCAAGAACACAATCCCTCTTCTTATACTCTATCCAGCCCTGGGACTCAAAGGTCAAAATACAGATAAATATAGATAAAACTTATGACTGGAAAATAAAACAGAGCACAGTGATGGGTCAGATGTGTTCAATACGTAAACTGAACTGACAGAACATAATTTCCTCCTTGCATTAGTACATTAGTACTATTTCAAATTATTCCTTTTTTCTTTTTTTTTTTTTTTGAATCCAACTCACATTCATTTGAAATGATCAAAATAAAAAAGCTTTGGTCAGCAAGTACGTGAGGTATTAATAAATATAACTTAGGAAGTACACTTACCAAGTGTGGAAATAAGTGGGATTCCATTTAAATGGTGCTTGCTCTTTCTAACCTTATCCTTCAAGCTGATGCAAGAGTTCCTGGAAAACTTCAAGCTCNAGAACATAACTTCCTCCTTGCATTATTACTATTTCAAATTATTCCTTTGTTCTTTTTTTTTTTTTTGGATCCAACTCACATTCATTTGAAATGATCAAAATAAAAAAGCTTTGGTCAGCAAGTACGTGAGGTATTAATAAATATAACTTAGGAAGTACACTTACCAAGTGTGGAAATAAGTGGGATTCCATTTAAATGGTGCTTGCTCTTTCTAACCTTATCCTTCAAGCTGATGCAAGAGTTCCTGGAAAACTTCAAGCTCTGACATTTTAAAGATAGGCTTACTATCTCTATAATATGGATGGAGCATGGAATATTTTAAGGCACTCAATACCATTTTTTTCAATATGTGAAGTGCATTCCATATCCTAGAGATTTTAGTAGTTTATCTGCAAAATTCATTGAAAAGAGGTTTTTTAACAGTGAAGAGTTTGATTTTGGAGAATCCATTCTTTGGGTGGACTGTTGGTATTTGAATACAGAGGCTCTTCTCTCATGACTGCCTGACATCACGGATTACGGCTGTCCAACTGACTCATCGGGAAGGAGGCTATGCCTAAACTGGATGAGGTCATGACTTCAGAGCTTATCTTTTATTTTCTGCTAAGGAAAGATTGCTTGGGGAACTCCCACTCAGGAATTTTTTCTTTTGCAAACTGAAGGGGTCTTGAGGTGCCTGTCAAATCTGTTTTATTACATATGACACTAGATCATGCCAACGCCTAGTCTACGAAATACATTCACTCATTTTCTGCTATTACCATTTAATATTTACATTTCAATACAAACATGGAAAAATGCAGTTCTTTCCAAAAGATACTTGTTATCTAATAACATTAAGAAGTGAAGTGGAAGAAGAGGGCAGAGATAGAAACACATCTGCATGCATGTTTACAGATATATATATTCATGCATGTATGCAAGCATTATATTTATTAAAATCATCAAATTTAAGCATTCAAAATTACCAGGACCAAAATTATGTGACAGGGGAAGCATTCCCAACGTACAAGTGAGGAAACTTTTAATTAACTACTGTTGCTCCTTTGAATATTGGCTATAGAGAATTTATACAAGGATAGTAATAAAAAAAAATCACAATGCCATGTGGGATGGTATGAGATATATGTTACCTAAAAGCAAATGTATCACTCATAAAAGATAACTAATTGGTAAGGTTTATAAGGTTTAAATAATTACATTGGTTTAATTAAAAATACATTTTTAATTTCAATTAATTTTAAGATAATTATGCTACCATACTTTGCCATACCATACCTTTTTGCTTTAAAGTGACAACCAATTTGCAAAAATCAGTAAAATGTAATTATCTTTTTAAATAAAAGTAATGATGACAGATTCTAAGTTGTTCCTATAATTTACACATCTAATTCAGTTATCTTAGATAAGAAGATAAGAAGATGCAGAGGTCTCATTTAACACTTTTTTCTTTATACCTATGCAAAAATAGACTAATCCCCATTCAACTTTAGTGGAGTCAATCAATCAGATTTATTCTAACACAGCTAAGCAGAGAATTAAACACTTTGGCATTGCAAATCCCCTATTAAATTAACAAAACAATACTACAGATCTAAAATTTTTTGCATGTGAATTCCCTATTTAGGCTCTTAAGTTTAACCTCTCATTATCTAAAGGTTAAACTACCAAGACAACACAAAATCCAGAGTTTGAATATATTATCTGAATGCATAAGCACAGAGTAAGAATAACGCAGCAATACACCGAGGTGTCTGTATATGGTATTAAGGAAGCATTATTCCCTATTCTGGTGAAAAACTTTTTCACTTCAGAAGAAGTTGTTAAACACTTGGACAGACTTTTTTCTTAAAGTACAGGAATATATTTAGTTTACCCAAGATACAGGGAAATCTTTAGCTACAGAAAGGTACCTACAGAAGAAATGTACAGAAGAAGTACATTTCAATAGGAAGACAGTGCTTTGACATATCAGAGAAAAAAAAAGAAAGACTTTCCAATGATGAGGAGCTGCTGCAACTCCGTGTGATTGGAATACTTCCCTGATTTGGCTGTTAACCATGAGAGTCCATGAGGCGCTTATCACAGGGATTAAATTGAACACACGTGGCTTTTGTTTGTTAGTGCTAGAGTTGGGATTAATGATCTCCTCTTACCTTAAAAGAGAAGACAAAAATAACAAAATATTTCTGCAAATACGAGAAGTTCTGTATTTTTCTTTCATCTGGAAGGGTATTTGGTATTTGAGGAATACATTGTTCCAACGCTCAGCTACTCACTGAATTGTTCCACATGGGTTAGATATGAGGTGGACCATACTCTAAAAAATCCAGTGTTTTACTTTAAGATAATCATTCAAGTTCTCACACTTGGGCCTGGTGAATCTAAGTCAGGAAAATCATGCCTTCAGCATCCCTGAAGTCATACAAGATCTAGAAGCACTTGGCCTCACACTTTTTAGTACCTACAAATGAATCAAGGGAAAAACAGCATTTCAACTGGAGAATTCTGCCACTGCATTCAGGGCAAATAACACTAGATCCATTTCTGGTACCTGCTGAACCTTTGCAGTGTTCTGTTTTTTAAGTGTTTGGATCCAAGTGACAAATTTAAGCAGATCTAAACTGATACAGTGCTGTTAAAGCTATTGCAGTGTTGATTTCAGCATCCTGGAAGATCGGTTTTCAGACTGAGGAAAAGTGAACCCAAAAGAAACAAGACAGTTTCCCTTTTCCTTTTTTTTTTTCTCCTTTTAAATATTTCAGAAAGAAAAATAAGTGGTAGTAAGACGTCAGTGAGTGATCTGCAGATGATAGTTGTTTGTAAATGTAAAGGCAGGGAGATTTCCATTTATGGCATTTAAATACATTCCAAGTGGCAGAGCCAGGACAGAGTCAAGTTTTTTGCCGCGATAAGGCTCGAGGCAGGAAGTCATGAGAGGTCAGGAAGGAAGTACTATCAGGCCTGAGAGGGGACCCAACTGCAAAGGGAGCTGCAGAACCTCTTGCACTTAGGCTCTGTAACAGCCGTGATATTTTCCAAAGATAAACTGTTACAAGTGCAAAATCTCAACTACTGTCCCTTTAAATTTGCAGGGTAAAAATTCCCTGTTTGCTATGTTTGCCTTTTGATTCCAGCAGCTTTGTTAGGGGAAAAGGGAAAGAGAGTAACAGGGAAAGTACTATTTTACATAAACATTTCTTCTGGGATACAGAGCAGTTTGTTTATAGCAATTCAGTTTGACCCTGGGTGTGCTGAAGGAAATGTCTTTAAAACTGATTTCGATCCCTTATGCCAGAGCTGAATCTGAGTGGTTTACTTTTCACTGGTATGTTTGCAAACATCACCTGCTGCCCAGTGTACTGCAAAGAGAAAGGGAAAGCTCTTACAGAGCTTGGGTTTTAAAAAAGCACCACACAGTGAAATGTCCTAAGTTGCCCTGTGTTGTAGCACCAGAGGTTTTCAAAGCAAGTTAGGGAGGCTGAACTAAAGTGGGCTGAGAAGTAGTTTTTCATTCCACAAAATGAGTGAATTTTCATTTTCTGCTTGTTCCGTCTCTGTTCCATCATGAAATAAATGAAAAACAATGTGGGGAGAAAGAGGGAAGTGGCAGGAGGGCTGCCTGACGACTCACAGAGAGCATTCACTTGCTGGTTTACCCACCCGGTTTGAAGTTCTGCTTTCCAGTCACAAGGGTAGTGGTCCTGAAAATCTGACTTTTGCAGTTCTGAGATGTATCTATCTCTCTACAAGAGTTGATAGTGGAAGAAACCATCCTAGAATAGCTGACACCTAATAGACAGGACAACGGTAAAAGAAAGGGCAGATCCAGACCAGAGCCAAGATACATAATGACGAATCAGACGGCAAAGCTTTGGTTCTAAATCTTCTGTATTCTTCTTCCTAGCTTATTCATGGAGCCAACAGCTAGCCTAGACTGGGCTAGTGTCTTTCTTGGTCCCAGTTTGCATTTCACAAAACATCATATGCTCTCCTGATTCTGAATAGCAGCATTTTCAAAAAAAAAAAAATCTTTCATCAAAATGTTCCCTAGCAGCTCTAGATTTGACTATGCATTTTTGAATTCAGTTAGTGCAAAAATGTATGGCCACATTCCCATAATATTATGAAACCCTCAAATTTAGGGAGACATCAGTTTTGTTGCTACTGTTTTATGCTCATGTCATCAAATGGAAGCCAAACGATTTACCATTGTGTTAGTCCATCTAACGCATGAAAGGTGTAAGCCAGTGCCCACTGACTTTAATGAAAGCAGGGTTTCAAAAATAGTATCAGCTCCAATAAACTGTCTAAAAATACAGTTCTTCACAATAGTGAACTTGTATACATGCTTTGGGACCTGAGCCCAAGTAGAAACAGAGGAGCTCATTCCCAATTAACTGGTCAGATTGCTCAACTGCGGTCCCTTAATTTATGAATTTATGAAGCAGTAGCCTATAAGCAGTAGCCTATAAGTTTATCCAGTCCATACAGTTGTCTCTAGAGCTGTCTAGTGGCTATTACAAATCTTTTCTATAGGAAAAGCAACAGTAGCAGTGAAAAGCGAAGAACATAAATCCATCTTGACTTTTTTTTCTTTTTTGTAATTACAGGACTATTACTGATTTCCTGTTTTCTGGAGTTTTGGAGTTTCTCAAATCAAGCCTTTGACAATTAAAAGTTTCATTAAAAGAAAATATGGAAACATTCTTTAAAATAAGAGTATGTAGAATTCTGGCCTCTTGAGAAGATTTTACACTATGGGGAATTTGCTTCTTCCATTAAACCCAGGAGTTTTATCATATCCTGCTGTATTATTTGTTCAGTGTCAATCCAGTTTCAAAACTGTGCAAGGCAAGGGAAGGGAAACGGTTTTCCCTGAGGAGGCTATGGCTGAACAAAGCAGAGAACATAAGTCAAACTCAGCATAAAGGAGAGGAAGCTTTTGTTTTGGGTACTTATTTTTTGGTATTTTTTTGGTGTTTTTTGACAACAACTGTTTATTGGTGTTTTCTCCAAGTTTTCACTGATCACATTTAGGTCAAGAAACATAATTTGGCAAAGAATTTGATTTAATAAAAGAGACATAACTTAAAAATAAAGAGATTTCTAAGGATTAGAGCAATATGAAAGATAAAACTTAGCAGTGAGAGAAACAGTATAAAGATGGGAAGCATGAGACTGCAATGCAGTGCTGGAGAGAAAGGTGGAATCATCCCAGTTTCAATGTCCATAAAATGTGGACATCTAGCAGTGACGAGGCAGGGGATGTACCAAAACTGTGACTGATCATATAAAACATGATTGTTTTGTCTTGTCTCTTTACTCATCTTGTCTCACATGCTTTGGCATTCTGAGTTTTTTTAGGACAAATGCTCTCTTTTCTTAGGTTTGTACAGGCCTTAGTACCTTTAAGCCACTTGATAATACAAATAAGCAACTAATGAGAAAAGAAAGGTAATAAAAGAAAGATGTATAGTTAGTAGTAGCATAGTAGTGTGCAAAGGAGGCACCAGAAAACTGCTTTTATACTTATGCCTATCTGTTAGTGAAATGTTAAATAGGAACAGTAGAAAGATCTGACAGATGGGCAAGAAAACAATTTAAACTATTGCTTTTTGAGTGGTTTAAGGGATAAAAGTCAATTAAAATCATATTTTTATTTGAGCAGAGCCATCAGCCAGTATATTGTACAATTTTTAAAACTCCAAGATCTCCAGGATCATTATTTTAATTTTTTTTCAAAACAGTAAAATAAAAATATGAATCTGAACAGCTCAGAAGCCTTAATGAAACAAATATAACAACTTGTTATTTCTGAATTTGTATATTTTCAAATCCAGTTGCTTGACCTGGGAAATGGGAGGTTGTGGCTCATGATTTTTGAACACACAAAGGTCACCAGTAGTTGCTTTTTCTGAAGAGGTACCTGACTAGTAGAAGGTGAATCCAAATCAGAAAACTCCAAAATTCAAGCAGGTTCACAGAGTTTTGCTCAAAATTATAAGCGAATTATGAAGATACTGCCCACCATGGGAAAACAGATTTCTGAAAAAAGAAAAAAGAAATATGAATTAATTAACTCTCTATTCAGCAAGGACAAAGAATATGCTGACAGTTTCCTAAATATCTGTTTTGATCTGTATGAGTGCAAACACTAAACCCCAAAATTAAACTAAACTGTGGTAAAACTCAAATTTTTACATGTAGGAAGAGGCTTGGGCATTTCTTAGTGTGCACAAGCATGTCTGCCTGCACACCTGGTCAGAACCCAGGAGACAAACTTAAGTCTCTTTTCAGGTTAAAAGATCTTGTCCTTTGATTCTTTATTCTGTTCAAATAGAAATCAGAAAACAGTGTTTATTAGAAAAAAAATCAATAGGAATATAAGGAAATATTAAGTGCTTGGAAACACAGAAAATACATCTTGAACATTGTATAAATAAATCCCTTTCAAGAGTCAAAGCTTATTTCTGCCAGAGAGAGGTGAAAAGAAGTTCACTCTTGTAAAAATATATTACCTATCCAAGCTGCCAAGGTCAATGAGACCTCTCCTGGGTTGAATAAGTCTTGCTGGGGCAAATGAACCAGACTGGGTAACTTTAACTTCTAAGCCACTTTCTAGGCTGTTGAACACATTAGGGAGGAGAACATACAGAGCTGAAATCTACATGTTTTATAATCATGTGATTCCACTGCCTTAACTGTGTTTGTACAGAAGTTGCAGAGAGGATTTGGTTCACGGCATGACACTTGCTTAAAAGTAATTCTTTGTCATTGCCAACAAACTTGTGGTCCTTCAACAAACTATTGTATTGCACTTCCATAACAGGAGTTAGTGGAGCCTGACAAAGTTTGGCCCAGTTTTGCATCAGGTTTTGAGCAGAATGAGGACAAGTTCTGGCAAGGCCTAGAGATTTTTATTAGACCAGAAAGGCAAAACTGGGTAGTTCCAGCTAAAGCTCACCTTGAATTTTCACACTTACTTGATTTTGAACATCAAAGTATATTTTAAGGGGGGGTCAAAATAAATGAAATGAGAGTATATACATAGAACCTGCAAGCCAAAGCTAACAAGGCTTTTAACAAGCTCTGTTAGCTACTTTTTGTATTATATGCAAGTCCCTCTATGTACATAGCAGTTACATTAAGTTAATGATAATATATCATGTAGAAGTATTTGGGCTTGCAGTGGATGAAATCTCTAAAGGCATCATGTTAGCCTAATTTTGCTTTCCTTAAAGCAATTAAATCTACTTTACTTGTCCTCTACAATTACTTTCTCCGTGTCCAGGAAATGGAATCCTAGGTTAGAGATAGAGACATAGTCTCTACAAATCTATACTACGCCTAATTTGCAAAATGGACAGTAGGTCTCAGTCTTGTGGGGCACAAACACATTCTCTTTCCTTTTCATGTGGACAGTTCAAAGACATTTTTTATCAGATCACTATATTTTATGTATTTTCAACCGTATGCAGTAGTACAGTGTACCTGATTAAAGGGAAATGAAATTCAAGTGATCAAACTTGAGGACAAACGATGTGACCTTTGTGAAAAAGAAATAACAATACTATGGTAACTAGATAGAGGGTACTTTAGAAATTTCTTCATAAAGAAGATTATGTAAATAGAAATGTGTGAAGTAGCTTTCTTTGCATAAAGAGAACAGGCTCTTCCCGATGCTCACATTCTTCTCTGCAGCTGTCTTAAAAGTCAAACAAAAGCTGATTTCACATTTTGAATCAAAACAAATGGATTTCATTTGTAAGGATTTCAGACCAAATACAACTATTCATCTATACCCTCTTGTGTGTTGTTAGAAATTTTTTGAAAAATGTACCTTACAACTTCACTTATGGAACTAGAAGCAACCTTGGCTGAAACCTGCTGCCTTTTAAAAACTGAACTACTGGATTGAGTAGTGTCATTCCCTTGTTAAAGACTCTATCAGAAGCTCTGTAGTGGATAAAGTCACAGCAGTTTAAGCCATGATCACATTTCCCCTGCCCTGACTGTCTGCCTGGGATCATATCCCCAGAGCATCTACCCACTCTTTAGCAATTCCAGTTTATAACATCTCATCTGAAAGAGCTGAGGAGACCTTATGTGCACCACTGGATGGTACTGTGAACTGGAAAGGCTGAAGTGCTGGCGCACATCTGTGCTGGCACACATCTCCTCTGCTACTCTGCTACGGGTGGAAATGCCTCTGTAGGAGGTGTGAACCCACCACACTTAAATCTATCATAGCCCAGCAGCCAGAGGCTTTCCAGAAAGTATGTAATGCTGAATGATCTGCCATTTTCAGAGAAGTTTCTACTCCCCCATAGTTTACCATATAAGTTAAATTCCCTTTCCTTCTGCTTCAAGAGTGGTGTTTGCTGAATGAGGGGTATAAATCTGTATGGTGAAAGGTTTAGTGGGTATGTTGTTTGCCATTAGACTTTGGGTTGGAATTTTAAGGAGCTTTCAGGAGACTTAACAGATAATGATCTGAAGCCACAAAATTCCTCCAGGCATTTCTCCACCCTACTATGCACTATTTGAGGCAGTAACAGCATCTTCTGTGCCTGCTGGCTACTTCTAAGCAAAAGACCCCCGTAATCTGCTCTTAAATGCTTCTGCCATCAGATTGCTTTTTGTTTTTAAGTGAAGTGAAATTTAGTGCTTGAGAAAAGTGCAAGGATGTTGACATACTGGAAACTAGCTCTAGTAACAGAATAAATATCAGCATTCACAAACTTTCCATGAGGAAGTGAAAATGAAGTCTGTCTCGTGCAGGGACCAAGGTTGCGTTGTGGGCATGAGCTGCCCAGTAAAAAGCACCATAACCTTCTGCAAGGATGCTTGGGCTACCTCATTGCTTTTCAGAAACAACATGTGAAGAAAATGCACAGCTATGTGTCACCAAACCCCCCCAGCCACACACACAGGCTGTGGAGCACAACTCCTATCTGCAACCTCAGCACACACTTCAAAAATACTGCTTTCGCAGCATAATATCAACTGCCATATCTGATGTTGCAAGCCATGGGAGGTAAGAACAGAACCTTTTTTTTTTTCCTGATGGGCTCCTGCAGAAAAGGCTGTGGTAACTGATCCTTTTCTGATAGACAGGGCTCCCTAGTGAACTGACCTGTGGTAATATAATACTGGAGGACTCTTAGGCAGATGAGCTATGTAGGGCTTTGCAACTTGGCTTAATACTTTAAAATTCCACTTAGAAGTCAGTAAACATCTGGTGCAGACCAGAGACAGTCACAAATGCTTGGAAAAACAGACCACAGTGTCCTGTGATTCACATTCTGAACTGTCTTACTTTGAGCAAAAGGTTGAACATGGCTCATGGTTAACATGATCCAGTAGACCTCATAGTACCCAGAATCATGGTCTGTATCTAAAACTGGCCACCGCTTCCATGATGCAGGCAGAAGAAAAAGGATGACTTTTCCAGTTGTGTTTTCTAAAAGCTGAGAAGAACTGAATGATATAACGCTCAGCACTAACACATGACAGAGAAACACTGATAAGTCTACAGAAGAGAGTTTAATTAGGGAATTCTCCTCTGACCTTCTTGATGAAGTCACAAATACCCTTTTCTTATTCATGCCCCAGTTTCACCCCAACAAGAAGGACTGCTTACTGCCTTTCTTGTGCTTGATAAGGGAAGATAGAGTACCACAATCTCACTGAATCTCCTAAAGACCTCACAAATATACTGAATAAGATAGCACTGGATGTAGAAGACTGGAGCTTGCTGCAACTCAAATATTTTGCTACAAAAGTAACTGTCTGTCATAACCTCCTGTGACAAATAAAAAATAGAGAAGAGGGAGAGAGAGAGAGAGAAAAAAAAAGAGAAAAAAGAGAAAGAAGGAGAACAAGAAAGCAATGAAATTACCCTCCCTTACAACCACCAGAAGTAACAGTCATGTAAACTATGAATATATAAAACTAAAATGAATACTTATGATGAGATGAACCTCTTGGGAGGAATCCTGCCCCATGGAAGTCATTTAGTCCTTGTATCACAGAATCATAGAATCGTGTGTTCCTTAAGGTTGGAAGGGACCTCTAGAGGTCATCTAGTCCAGCCCCCCCTGCACACACAGGGTCACCTATAGCACGTGGCACAGGGCTGCATCCAAGCAGGTTTTGAAGATCTCTAGAGAAGGAGAGTCCACAACCTCTCTGGGCAGCCTGTTCCAGGGCTCTGTTACCCTCATTGTCAAGAAATTTTTCCTTAAGTTCCTGTGGAACTTTTGGTGTTTCAATTTGTGGACATCTAGTTCTGTCAGTGGCCACCACTGAAAAGAGGCCAGTCCCATCCTCCTCACTGCCCCCCTTGAGGCACTTATAGACACAGATCAGGTCCCCTCTCAGCCTTCTCTTCTCCAGGCTGAACAGGTCCAGCTCCCTCAGCCTCTCCTCATAGGGCAGATGTTCCAGATCCCTGATCATCCTCGTGGCCCTGCGCTGGACTCTCTCCAGCAGCTCCACATCCCTCTTGTACTGTGGGGCCCAGAACTGGACACAGTGCTCCAGATGTGGCCTCACCAGGGCTGAGTAGAGGGGTAAGATCACCTCCCTCGACCTGCTGGAGATGCTCCTCTTAATGCACCCCAGGATGCCATTGGCCTTCTTGGCCACGAGGGCACACTGCTGCCTCATGGTCAACCTGTCGTCCACCATGACGCCC